>CANUEZ040000101.1:4582500-4790000 GCA_948099385.1 Fasciola hepatica
ATTCGGGTGGCAGTTCCGATTAATTTTGATCTAATTCCCAATACTTCTGATCTAATTCCGAAACAATGCAGGAAATAGTATAGAGTTAGTGGGACTGGAAGAAACACCAGTTGTCCATGTCTGATGATTAAAAAGACCACACAACAAACAGGCCTTGGGTGAAAGCTGGGTGGATTAGTAAGCGCACCTCTGTGCGTGCTCTAGTGGACACAAACTAGGAACAAAAATAAAATGCAGTGGGGATGGTTGGTGGTCGTAACTGACGCACGCGTCAACCACGCAGTGATGTGCATACCCAGGTTGAGTTGTATTCGCGTTGATCAACACACCGTAGCCAGCTCACATATGTGCACCACGCATGTGCAGACAGGAAATTTGTGTGCTACGTTCAGGATAGAAGGCCTCCGTCTACGTAAATCAAGCAAACAATTTCGCTGCTATTCCGAGGTTGTGCACATGTGTGCATGTACACAGGCGCTCTCACTCAGTCATCCAGCTTTCAACTAAGGCCTGTCTGCCCCGTGGTCCCCTTGACCGTTAGGGTTTCAACAACAGGTGATTGCATTTCAATACCGGATGGAGCTGAGCCGTTTGCCCATGGTTTGTTTTAGCTTCCCAAGCTCTTATATGTCTCACGTGACATGTTTGCGATGTGCGTGTGAAGTGGGTGGTATACAATCCAAAGCCGAAGACCATAGGGGAGCTGACGGCCAGGATTGTATCTGTGTCTCAGACGATCCCAACATCTACGTTGGAGGGTTTAATTGTGTACGACGCAAGACGGTGGAGTTTTTGGACATCTTATGTGAGTGTTTGGGAAGTTGAGGATCGGAGAAAGACAAAATAGTACTTTTTAGTAGTGTTGGATAATTTAAGGGCATTTCTTCAGGGCCACCCTATTTCGACTCATCGTTTATGGTTTGACTCGTTCAATTCACACGCTATCTGTGGGTGGGGTAACCGATTACAGGTTCGGATTGGTCTACTTATTGTTGCCGGTGAAACATACAGACGATGAATCATACCATCGATTGTCCGAACTTCTGAAGCATAATGTTGTAACTGATTCCAGGAGCCTTTGAATACAGACGGAAATAATGGTAAACCATCGCCTTGGAAGAAATGAGACTAGACGAACAATGAGTTGCACTATACGATCCCGAAAAAAACCATTGCGTTCGGCTCTCAACGGACAGTTTCCTAACTCCATGTGGTAATTCCGCAAAGCTATATGACAGTTTATCAAATCAACCTTAAATTTTTGTCGGTTCAGTATCGATTGGCTCCACTACATCAATTATATGAGCAGGGTTGTCGGGTGAACGGAGCACAGTGAATAGAAAACCCGTGAGAAAAGTGGGGTATGACTCCCTAATTTTGAAGGCATCTTGGGTTATCTACTATTGCTTAATTGGTTGGTGGTTTGAGAATTGCTCACTGTGCGTCTCAGGGTAGAGGAATGAAAACATGGCATCATGACAAGATCAACGTAACCATATCCATTTAACTTGAAGTTAAACGGTTCGTAATTCAAGGGAATCATATCCAACTCCATGTGAAGTCAACGAGTTTTTCACAGATGTTAACGTGCAAATCACATATTCTCTTGTTCAGTTAAAAGAAAGATTCGGTTTGGAAGATATATGACTGATTAAATGAATAATTCGAATCCTGCATTGATAAGATGGAAAACGGTACCAGGAAGATACAGCGTAAGTTTTGTAAAATGTGTTGAGTAACAAAGGAAAATGCGAGTGTAGATTTAACGCAGAATCATTTAGAAATACCCGACTGATGAGTCAGAGCACTTCGTAAAGAATGGGACTGTTTTCGGTGCTTCACTACTGGCTAAATGTAACCCATTATATGGGCGTTCAAATTAAGATTATGGAAGAACTAACCAGAAACTTGATAATCGTGGTAACAAAGAGTGACAATTTCGTGTCCACAGAGTTACAGTACTGTCAGTGTCACGAGAGATAGTGCGTTGATGCAGAATTACCTGAGCTATTAAATTCGAAAGATAAGTCAACACAGGTAGCGCACAAAATTGCCATGAGCATATCTGTGCTTACCGTCACTCCAACGCACTTAGCAGATTAAATTCTGTGTAACTGAATGGTGTGCCTAGTATATTCATCATTCGTGAAGGATGCGTGAGATGCGGTTGGAGATACACTCAGAACACTACGAAAGGTTACGTGAAAGATCGCTTTGTTCAATCTGAAGATTATCAGATAGATTATTTGTTCCTCTTTGGCTGATACAACACGGCAAATACTTGCGACGTTAGCATATTACCTTTCAGTTTCTGAGAGAATAAGTCAGAGGTCGCTTGCGTAATGGGGTGGCCCTAAAGATCTTGTGTTTTCTGTCCTGGAAAGCGATTAGGGGTCTTTCTGGAGTATGAACCGATTACCAGATTTCAGCGAAATTTTGAGTGAAGACGCAAAATTTGTCATGAGGAAAAGTCATGAAATTCCAACAAACTGCTACGAAATCCAAGTTATTCAATTTTTTGCAACCAACCAGTGTCCCCTTGGACTCTTTCGGCGTTCTAGTGCTAAGTAAGAAGCAACAAGAAGTATGTCAAAAGTTACACCGTACGCGCAAATGATCATGTACACAATAATTGCAGCTCTTATGCATCCTACCAGAACGAAATTTATAGTTTCAAAAGTAGTCACTCCAGGGAAGTTGGAAGGAAGAACAACCGCGTGTCCATAGATTGTCATCCATCCCTATTTGATAGCTTGATGAGGCCTTTTGAATTAAATTATTGCAGTCAAACACTATATACCCATTCAACCTGTAGCCGGATTGGTGGTGTTGATTAGGCTAATAATTAAAAGACAGATCTAAGCGGAACACCAATTGCGTTCAGTAACGAGTGGTCAAACAAAAGCATGTATGTAAGAAGGCACGCGTATTCAAGTGCGTCATACGATGAGCGGTAGTTTGGACTGCAACGACATTTTGTATTGCAGTTGGTTAACTGATGTCCGGTTGGGAGTGGGATACCACTTGTCGCTGAAGTATGTACCCAGTTTTCTTGCTGACATAACTGAATTCATCGGTTTATTATTAAACACGTGATGGCATATTTAAGGTTCCCGATGAGTGATAAAAAAGATTATGGCGTTAGAGAGCTTACATCTAAGCTCAATTATCTCCTTGCCGAGCATCGAGGAATTGACTACATGCTGATATTTGCCCATTGATAATCGTATTTTCAAGAAAGCTTTCACGGGTGACAATTTTTTTAGTGTGCAAAATATGCGGTCTAAACGATCAGGCTGGTCTCCTGAGCCCAAGAGGTTTTTTTTTGAGAAACATAAGAGTAGCCCGGTGCAGATAGCAGTTTACATCGTCTGAGACACATTCCCAACATTTTTTCACGAATTAAAATACACACTGTACATGGATAATGCACGGAATGATGTTCAGCTCACCTTATTTCCTGCAATTATTTTAACCAAATCACTCAGGGTTATCACATTCGGTACGCTGATGCGTCGACCCAGTTCGACACCAGATATGCACACAGATTTTAAGCACAACAGGTGAATCGATTTTGTATGGGAAACGTGCTTGGTGAGTGCGAAATGCTACTAAACCCCCCAAAGACTCTTTGCAGAAAAAGTTATTTTTTGTGAGGGATGTTGTGTACGTAATCAGTAGCAGCAACGCACGCGATTTCGCACTTCATTTATGTGTAAGAATCAGGATGCAACCCAACCACAGCTGGATAGTCAGCCGCGAGCAAATACATGATTGAACAAAAGAGCACCAAGCAAGTAAAAGAGCTGGGCCATGTGCTTTCATGTGTAAGCAGGCAATGCTAATCAGTGTATAGCAAGATCGATCAGTTAATACTGTTCGTGATGAAGCGTGACTAAGTATCGATACCAAGGTGTCGTATATCCATGCATGAGAGGAATTTTGATTGATCGTTCGCGCATCATGCGTGAATTCAGACAGAAGCAACAAGGGCATGGACTGACACACAATTGACAGACGACCTAGACACGTTAGCACACAGTACGCCATGCCTGTCCAGAATTCAGGTCAAGGTTTGAGCCAACGGAAGCGTAAGCGACAAGGCTGCGGATCAACACGACGAGAAAGTATTCCCGTAAAAAGGTGGTTGACCGTTTAACCAATGCCATCTTGGACCAGTTAGCTTGTGATGTAACGACTGGTAACGGTGACTCTTTCATCTTACATAAACAATATGTTGTGAGCGGAAAAACTGAGATGGATCGACGGCAGAAGAGCATTCTTGCTAAAGCTGGTGGAATGGACAACAACAACTTTAGTGGTAACGACTGGAACATGATGTCTAAGCATGTTTCCAGTTATATTCCAGGTGGTCTGATGTTATATCCCATCCCACTCATGGAGGATGGTAGACATCAACTCGTGCATAGTGCTGAGGATTCTTTCGTTCACACAGACTAACCTCGCAACAGACCCCAGACATCGCCTACAAGTCTGAACTGTAAGCGGATAAATCCATGGTCCTAATGTTCCGGTTACAATAATCACCCTTTTGAGATTGACCGCATTGTTATGTCGAATTATCATGGTATTTAGTCGATTTTCACTAATCATCCTGATCAAAAATTCATTCAGTATTCAGATATAGGAGTCAGCCGTCTGCTTTTCTTCTATGGTTGATTGTTGAGATTATCCGTCGAGAAACAATCTGAAGTACTGGCTCCATAAAGTTTTAACTAAACTCACTCCTTGCAGAGCACCGAGGAACTGATTACCTGCTGATAATTCCCCGCCCCCTGTTTATCTTTTTTTTCACTTGAGCTTCTGCGGCGACAATTTTTTCCAGTGTGCATTATATGCGGGTCAAGCAATCAGGCTGGCCTCTCTGAGCCCAAAAGGATTTTTCGATGATTTGCCTACTGAGAAGCGTAAAAGTAGCCCGGTGCAGAATGCGGTTCAGATGTACTGGGATATACCTCTAAATTTTTTCTCACGACTTAAAAAGCGCTCCGTACAGTAAATGTCTCATGGCGCTTCCTCGATGTTACTTTGACCACGGAAGTGAACGAAAACTTAACTTGAACTAGATTTGAGTGTATAAGGATAAAGAAACTTATTTCACCTAACGTTAATCTATAAATGTGTCCATTTGCTTTCCGACGGACTGAGTAACTGAGACCGAAATGAAGTTACGTTTACCCGATTCATGTCTGCTAGTTACGATTCTGCCTTACCAATCTTATCTTTATTGCTGATCATGTTGAAATATCAGTTCCTTCCTCTGTATAACAGTGTATCAACGAATGATGGCTTGGTTAGCTCCGTAACTGACATCGAAGAAAGTCGGTATACTTGGGAGCAATTAAGGCGATCTCATAGTAATGAACGACTGGTACTCACAATAGCATTTACCGTTTGTAAAAAAGTCGGTGTTGAATGTGTTTCCCGTCAAAACGGCAGTGGCATGTTGGGTACTACGCTGCTGACGGAGTTAGGAGACTCGGTGGTATTACTGAAAACCTTCCCAGTAAAAAGTTCTGATCGAGAAGAAGTCAGGCAGTGATCGCAACGGCGTGTTATTCGGAGAATGTCAACAGGAGAATTTGGCTCAAATTTATTTATGGTCACTACATAAACTAGTAATAACAATGTGAGCAACCACCGACAATTATCACGAAGGGAATACCGAGAATCTGTTCATTCTTCTAGGGAAACGTAAGCACATTTTGAATACTAATCCGAGTTGCAACAGTGAAGACATTCTGCAATGTACGCAGATATCAGATTGTGACAGCCTTTGTGTTATGTACGTAGTATGAATGCTTTATACGTACGCTTGTGTTAATAACTGAGGTCGAAAACAAGTAAGTATTACACGTGGTGGATAGTAGATTACTTTTCAAAAAGAACTGATCCAAGCCGGGGATAAGTACTCGCTCGCCAGTTCGTAGACTTGACAGTAACAAAGCATAAAGAACAACCGAATAAACGGATCCCTTTGTTGATTCCATTTGACAAATTCTATTAAAATATGCAGACATTTCCAACCACAATGGATGCTTTCTTAGATATGTTCTTAGTCAGTTGCCCAATTTTGTTTCCCGCCTCATGTTGTTCCGCTCTTTGCTCTTCTGACCACGCCACCATCAAGGCTTTGCCTAGGATCTATAGCCACAATAATCACCGACATTTCACTTAATTATTTATGATGACCGCAACATGATTATCTGATATTTTCATAGCAAATCGAGTATCATATCCTGAATTGCTGTACTCATGGTTGCAAACAAAAATCTTTGTGTCACAAATATATTGGAAAAAATTGAGTGACATAAGGCCACGGTTTTGTCAATAACTCTCGTCGCTATAGCTCATCGGGATGGAATACGTAATCCATTCCTAGTAACTCGGTTTAGCGCGATTCTCAAGAATCACCCTTTCCCTCTGTCCTTCGCACTCACTCACAAGCCACAGATAGCCAGAGGCGTGAATGAGTTTCGTTCAATATCATCCACAGGCACCAATATCTCTCCCCCCCCCCTACCCGACTAGTCTTTAGACTGGGGGGGCAGTTTGACCCCACGAAAGATCCCTTAAGAGTGGTTCACTGTGTACTATTTTGCTCCATGACGAATAATATTGCCGTTCGATTCAACCAAGTATCTTGTTTGCTATCACTAAATTAAAGGTGAACAAAAATCCAACTGTAAGATAGGTTTAACAATGAAGGACGAGTGATGGAAAGAGGGAAGGATATCCGGATAGCATTACGAAATGGAATTATTCAAATGTTTCTTTCCATTGATAGGTTTGCTATTTGACATCTCCCATCACAATGGAAACCGTGTTCACCATGATCAGATCTCATTCGCACATTCGGTCTGATGCCCTTAATTCCGAAACACTTCATCCTGTCAAGCATCTCTTATTATTTGTTACACGTTATTTATTATTATCATTATTATTATTAATTGTTACTATTGTTATTAGTTATCCCAACGTCAATGTTGATGAGGTCATGGCTTATTGGGCTTTCATCCCATGTTACGATGAGTGCTGGGTATGCAAACAATTTTCGTGGTCACATACGAAAGGTTGGTTATTCATGATCTAAGGGCTGTGTCGGCTGTCAGTCCGTACAAGTGAACTGCCATCTGTTGGTGGACTGGCCACCAAGTCAATTCCCTGAGAACCTACAAACTGGTTTACGCGAACAACACAGCCGGGCAGCTGAGATTATAACCTCACTGAAATTCACGTATCCGGTTGTCTTATCAAGTCATGCATCCCGGTTCCTAAACCGGGACAATGAAGGAGCAATTCACTGAATAATCCCATTTCATTATAGATATAGAAAACACGAATAGCGAACAAGCTCGTTTTCGGTAACATCTTCCTCATGGCTAATACAGTTACATGTATAGGTTAGAAATGCGTAAATTATGAACAACGTCTGTGTGCTAAAAGGTGACTGAGTGGTCATCAAAGTTGGTGTTGCGTAGTTAGGAAAGGATAGGAGTGGAATGTTGTTGTTTGGTAGTAGGGAAAGGGACCAGTGAAACAATGTACAAGGGTTTCGGGGATTATCCATTTCCGGTTTCATCCAAAGGGTCAGCGTATGGGTCACATTGATCTCCAGGGTCGGTCTCGGATTGAGGCCAGGGTAGTTTGAGTGCCCTAACGAAATGTTTCTGAAAACAAAGCGATGGATTGAATAATCTGATCGCCACAGCCTCTGCCGTAGCTAGATGTTGTTTTCGAGCGGCTTTCGGTGCCTTCGTAGGGTTTTTGTACACTATTTTGAACACGTCGTCGTTTACGTGATGTCCAGTGTCCGCAAGGTGCGCCACAATTGCACTGGTGATGGATTTTCTGTTTCCTGTCGACAGCCAAGTTGGTTTGTGCTCTCTGATCTTTTGTGATAGTTGCCGTGTCGTTCTACCTGTATAGCTTGCCGAACATAAGCAAACAAAAGAATAGGTTAGCATGGATGAGGTGAGGACAAGTAACTTGTCTTTTAGGTTCGTCGAGATCACTGGTCGACTGGTGAAGTGGGCACTCAGTGTGGCAGCGGGGAAGGTGCGAGCGATTGCCTTTTCCAATAGTCTTATTAGTAACTCGCTTTTGTCATCTCCTTTGAAGGGGAGTTGAATGTATAAATCTTTCTTCTTCATGGTCACTAAAGCTTGTCTTGTTGCCTTTTCTGCTATGTTCTTTTGGATGAAGCGCTCGGGGTGTCCGTTATCCGATAACGTTTGCTTCAAAATGTCTAATTCTTCAATCACCGTCTCATTCGAGCAAATCATTCGCACACGGGCTGCGAGTGAGTGAATAAGGTTAAACTTACGTCCGACAGGTACAAAGCTGGCGAAATTGGTGTACTGGCCTGTCCATGTTGGTTTGCGATATACGCGACGGAGCAGTCTGCCATCGCCACCTCTTAAAAGAAGCACATCTCGAAAGTGGAAAGTGTTCCTTTCTTCTACTTCCGACGTAAAGTCAACCGCATTTTGCGCTTGGTTGAACTCCTCCGCCAATGACTCCAGCAGTGTGTGACTGTCAGTTGGGACAAAAATATCACCTACGTATCAACAGTAAATGGGTAGACTTTCTATCGTATCGCGAAGTTTCCCGTTTTCTAGCCTAGCCATGAATATACCAGCCATGAGGAAGATGTTACCGAAAACGAGCTTGTTCGATTTTCGTGTTTTCTATATATAAGGAGCAGTTCATATAGAAACTTGGGAAAGTGGTGGCCAAAATTCCCCAAAGGTATGACAAGCCCCGATTTCTCACTTTCGGAGACCAAAAAAATTGTTACGTTAAGGGAGACTCAAACACCCGCTTTCCCCATGGCTTCTCAGTCTTCACAATTTTCGTCATAGAATATGCTTAAGAACTCAGTGGTCTGGATAACCCGATTACAATGCTTCCTCCGAAAACTGCAGACCTGGCGCGAGCCGCTCTTTGTCCAGCAAGTTTAGTCTGCGGAACATGATATCATTATGTAAGTACAAGGACAGAATTTCGGTGAGATTATCGTGCATCCACGGCAACGAACAGATATCCTCGGGTCCGTTAGCACTGCCAGCATTTCGCTTAGTAAACTTCGACCAGTGATGATTACTGTACTCATTTACGTTAGGAGACGATTGGCCAAGAGTGGTACGCCACTTTTATGTAAGCACCCCATCATGCCACCATTCCGACATGCGGTCACTGAAGCAATCATTAGAAGGCTGCATAATATGGCGTTATTGCGCAGAAAGTATTGAATTTTGAAGGGGGCCGCGGCCGTGAGGCGGATTGTACACAAATGTGTCGGCTGTAGGATTCCATCAGCTAGACCCATGAAACAACCGACGGCGGAGCCACCAACAGCACGAGTCGAACCAGCTTTTCTGTTCACTGCTACTGGAGTGGATTACTTCGTTCCTTTCCATGTCCGAGAAGGATTCTCAACAAGGAAGCGCTATGGTTGCATCTTTATGTGCTTGAAAACGCGGGCAATACATATTAAAGTGTTACATGCAATAATGATTGACCCGTTCCTCATGTCCTTACCGAGGTTTATGAATCACCGTGACAACCCGAAGTAGATGTACGGCGATTGTGGGACCAAGTTTGCGGGATTAGAATTTGAGTTCAGACAGTTCGTGAGCACCTTGAACGGCCATTCACTACACAGAAAAATGCTGGGCCATCAGATAGAGAGGCACTTCAACCCATCTTACGCGGTATTCGTGCAGCTGTATGGAACAGGTTATTAAGAACAGTATGCCTTATACTGAGTGCCGCTTCACGAGAGCAGGTTCACAACGATGAACCGTTATAAACCTATTTGACGGAAGTTGAAAAGATTCCAAATGACCGACCATTAGTACCAGTGTATGATGACACTGAGCAGATCGGCTGAATCCTATATCTGAATACTGAATGAATTTTTGATCAGGATGATTAATGAAAATCGACTAAATACCATGATAATTCGACATAACAATGCGGTCAATCTCAAAAGGGTGATTATTGTAACCGGAACATTAGGACCATGGATTTATCCGCTTACAGTTCAGACTTGTAGGCGATGTCTGGGGTCTGTTGCGAGGTGAGTCTGTGTGAACGAAAGAATCCTCAGCACTATGCACGAGTTGATGTCTACCATCCTCCATGAGTGGGATGGGATATAACATCAGACCACCTGGAATATAACTGGAAACATGCTTAGACATCATGTTCCAGTCGTTACCACTAAAGTTGTTGTTGTCCATTCCACCAGCTCTAGCAAGAATGCTCTTCTGCCGTCGATCCATCTCAGTTTTTCCGCTCACAACATATTGTTTATGTAAGATGAAAGAGTCACCGTTACCAGTCGTTACATCACAAGCTAACTGGTCCAAGATGGCATTGGTTAAACGGTCAACCACCTTTTTACGGGAATACTTTCTCGTCGTGTTGATCCGCAGCCTTGTCGCTTACGCTTCCGTTGGCTCAAACCTTGACCTGAATTCTGGACAGGCATGGCGTACTGTGTGCTAACGTGTCTAGGTCGTCTGTCAATTGTGTGTCAGTCCATGCCCTTGTTGCTTCTGTCTGAATTCACGCATGATGCGCGAACGATCAATCAAAATTCCTCTCATGCATGGATATACGACACCTTGGTATCGATACTTAGTCACGCTTCATCACGAACAGTATTAACTGATCGATCTTGCTATACACTGATTAGCATTGCCTGCTTACACATGAAAGCACATGGCCCAGCTCTTTTACTTGCTTGGTGCTCTTTTGTTTAATCATGTATTTGCTCGCGGCTGACTATCCAGCTGTGGTTGGGTTGCATCCTGATTCTTACACATAAATGAAGTGCGAAATCGCGTGCGTTGCTGCTACTGATTACGTACACAACATCCCTCACAAAAAATAACTTTTTCTGCAAAGAGTCTTTGGGGGGTTTAGTAGCATTTCGCACTCACCAAGCACGTTTCCCATACAAAATCGATTCACCTGTTGTGCCTAAAATCTTGATTATTCATTTTGAAGTCGTTCGTGGCAGCCAAAGTTGGTAAACGGTGGTGTCATTGATCCTCCGATTGTGGGTACGTTCCACTGAAGTTTTCTCATAATACATGGTGGTTACCTGAATTTTGGGTGCTGATAATTTTTTCGGTAGTAAAACTGGAATACGATCGATATGAACTGTCATCGGATCTGTTGGTATCCTTGTGCATTTCTGGTGAACAACCGCTGAAGGCATTCTTCCATAATGGACACTAGGAATGTGAATTCTTTCATTTCTAAAATTGTTCTTAGACTTTCCTGTCATTCCGTACCACTTAACTCCACCGTAATTTCGCATAAGGGTATTCTTGGGCATTCCTAATCCACTGGTGTGAACTGAGCCTTGCTGATGATTATCTGAATGGTTTTACAAGCCCCTATCTTGCGACTGATTGTGACATTTCTATCATTATTTTAAAATGTATGAAGCGTATGCATGTTTCAGATCAGGCCTCAGGACACAAGGCTTTTGCCTATTTATTATTTTCAGGTTCTAGATTTATTACGTTTGTCCGGATCCCATTTGTGTTGTATTTGACATCTTACTCTTGATAGTGCAAAAACCTCTGGTGACATTTAAGTGAATCCAGTGAATCTTGAGTTAACAGTCCGCCATTTTTGTGAAACTCCACATCATTCCCCGGAATCACGGTAACCAATACATAAGGCGTTGAACTATTTAGTCTCCAAGAGAATAATGACACCCGTGAGTTCTGCTCGGGCTTCTCCGATTGTGACCCCGCTGGAAAGAGTTGAAAAGATGCTTAAGATATACGATGCCCATCAGGTAACCCTGGACCAATTTCCAAAAACAGCACATTTGTTTGGTTCGTGACCCAGGGACCTTCTCCATCAGTTTCATAGTTCTACATTCGTCTCGAAACTAGATTTGACAGATGTGTTTTCACAAATCCCATACGATGCGCAATTCCATGGTCACTTTGGGTTCCTCCCAGTGGTGTTGTCTTTTTTTAGCCTCAGCTTCTCATTCAACTTTTTGCAAAACATCAACAACTTTGATTTCAGATTTTTAGGGTGCTTCAGCATAGCAGAATGATCTTGTTATACAAGCTTCTATGAAAGAGTTACATGACGTACGGTTGTTCTCCGTGCTTGACAGGTTGCATGAATATAACGCTGTTACAAACCCCTGTGAGTGTGTAATTTCTACTTCTTTGTTTTCTTGGTAAAAAGCCTTGACTATCAACAGTATTATAAGAAACCATCCGATCATGGAGCATTTTAACGTGTCGCTATTTTATGACATCCCACTACTATTACCCACCGTCTAGCGTTCAGTTACGCGTGATGAAGTTCAACTTTGCCCATTTGTTTAGCGAATTATTGTTTATCTGAACCCTTGCTATCAAGGACGGTGGTTGTTTGATTTTTGCACGTGCAAGCTGCAAGCACGATGTCGCAATATACGCTTTTCACTCTGTTCCCATCCGTAGTGTTCTCCCTCTCATGGGTTGTGGGAAACACTGTTCGGGTGACCCTGGTGGCGTAGTGCGGAGCGTCAGAGTGACGGACGCATTGTCCACGCTTAGTATAAAGGAATATCGAACACGTGTAAGGAGGAAACTGCATGGTAAAATTTTCCCGACCTTACATATGCCTCGTTGATGGTAATCCAATCTTGGACTTTTCATAAGTTGACATTTTTCCTTATCCAAACCTGTGGAAAACTTCAGATGTGTCTACTGTATTACACTGCACGCTATTCCGAACCACTTCTTTAAAATGAACTTTTATTTCTTGAGGTATCCTGGGACACTAAACCACCCACTCTGTTTCACAGTGTGGCCTAATAATGTGGAAACATGTGGGTTAATTGCTAATCATCAAAAACTATAAGCTTTTAGTTTGGATTTTATGGATCATCTATTTGAATTTTGCTTGGGATAACACTTTTTCACCCGGTGTCGTCCAAAGCCACAAAGAAACGTCTACTGTGCAGGCCATTTTAGGTATGAGAAAAGCCAGGCGTGGCAGCTTCTACATCTGATTTCTTTCAGGCAGCTGTTTTACTGAGCCAAGCTGGTATGATCCGGTAATTTACACAATGTTCACTAATATTTTAGGTAGTTCATTACCCATTTATAATCATGTGGCTAACTTGGAATCCAATATTTGAAGGATACAAGCATACTGGAAAGTTCTGGCAACATAAAAATGTTACAATTCTCCTAAACAGTGAGTGCTACATGTCGTTACCAACATTTTTAGCGGGCCTTTGCTAACGCCAAGATATAAAACGCCCCAGACAGCACAGGTGTGCATCTTTTAGCTTTGAAATGTCCCGCGAGGGACTGTTCACTAATATGCTGTTAGAGATTAGATAGTGTCCTTCAGAAAAACACACCCACCGAGCTCATTCGCGATCTTAATCACTAATTTACTATTTTTTTTAAAATTATTCACGAAAATGGTGTAAGTTTGGTTGTACCTCACCATGCTGTTTCCTAATTCCACGCGTTCGTCAGCATTCCTTACTATGCGCGGACTACCCGCCCACCGTTTTGGTGCCTAGAATAACTCCGACACGGTAACCACAGCATCGCCTCCCACGACCCATGAGGTGGAGAACTCGGTTAGAGAGGAAGTGGTTAGGGTGTATCTCGAAAGCGTGCCTGTAGCTGGCACAAGTAACGGTTAAATGGCCCCCACGCTCGGCAGTAAGTTCAGATAAACAATAATGTTAAACAAATAAACGAGGTTCTCTCCCGCTACACCCGCTACACAGAATCACAGGGTGTTTTTTAAACTTTCCTCACGATTTTCGGTCTTTATTTATTAAATTCCCAATTTAATCTAAACCATCTGAAGAGACAGATAAAATGACCGGTCGTGTGACACACCACACTGTCACCAACGAACCACCGGTCACCGGACAAACTTGGACGCGCTAAAAGTAAGTTTGACACTACTTTCTAAAGATATCTTTCCATCTCCTCACATTCCACGGGCCTCTCCTCTACACATGTTTCTAAAAACAGTTGACATTAGCAGGCGACCATGTGGCGACTATCGCGCACTACACTCGGTAACCCGTTATGATAGCTATCCGATATCCCACATACACGAAATCGTGGCATCAGTTCACGGGGCGACAGTTTTTCTAAGATGTATTTGGTGCGAGCTTATCACCAGATCCCAGTCACTGCTGAGAATAGTGGGAAAACCGCTGTCTGTCTAAGTTCCTACGTATGCCTTTTGGTTTGCAAAATGCTGCCCAGACATTCCAGAAGCTTATCGACATCATTACACGAGACTTGGAATTTGTTCACGTCTATATCGATGACTTGCTAATAACATCGTCGAGCGTAAATGAATATTTCCAACATTTAGCGCTACTAGTCCAGCGTTCGTCCAAACATTGAATAGCAGTCAATCCCGATAAATGCAAACTTGGCAAACCGGTGACAAGACCACTCGAGAAGGTGTGTTGAGCCTTGTGAGGATAAAGTGCGTGTTATTCTAGATTACTCCGTACCGTCTTTAATCAAGGATCTTGAGGCATTTCTGGGGTTAGTAAACCTCTATCATCGTTTCATACCCCATGCTGCTGAACCTTGCCTCCATTAACTGACCTACTTAGTGGCAATCCATGTAAATTGTCGTTTACGGATGCCGCTCTAGTAACGTTCTCGAAGATTAAAGCGATTTTAGCTCAGACCAAGCCCTCCATGCACCCAGTTCCGTCCGCCACGCTAAGCACAGCTGCGGAAGCATCCAACTTTGCCTTCGGAGCGGTCTTGCAGCAGTCTGTTTTTGGGATTTGGTAACCTTCAGAGTTTTCTTCTCGACGCCTCAGACCCACGGAAACGAAATACAGTGTTTTCCGTCGCGAATTGCTGGCCGTATATAATGTCATCGAACATTTCCGCCACGCGGTCGAAGGTCGAGATTTCATCCTTTTTGTCGACTATATGCCTTTGACGTATATATTGCTTACTAAGTCTGACAGTTACTCCCCACGAGAAGTCGGACATTTAGACTGTATTTCTCAGTTCACTACACGTAAAAGATGAGTCGAACTGCTTTGCAGATGCGTTTTCCAGTATTCCGCTTACTTTTATTAAATCTCCCGTTTTAGGCATCCCTGCCTTGGCTGCAGCACGGGCACGGGATACGTCATTTATGGAAGCTGTTCAGTCATCTTCGCTAGAGTGCCAGTCCATGCCTCTGGCCACCTGTGCTGGTACTAAACTGCGACATTCCTACTGGGCCTACCTCGACCAGTCGTATCCCCTACATATCGGCGTCTCATGTTCGATATACTACATGGACTTTCCCATCCAGACATTGCGGTCGGTCTCCAACTAGTCTCTGCACGATAAGTCTGGCCGTCCATAAATAAAGGTGCTGGTATGTGGGCAAAACCGTGTTTACAATGTCAACCACCTAAAGTGCTTAGGCACATAAATTCGTCTATCGGTACGTTTGCTACGCCTGATGTTCGCTTCGATCATATCCACGTAGACATTGTGGGTCCATTGACCCCATCACACAGGCACACCTATTCAATAACGTGCATCGGTAGATTTACCAGGTGGCCCGAGGCTAATCCTATCTCTATCGTCAAGGTCGAATCAGTGGCTCGACATTTGATAGAACGATAGACAGTTCTATATGGTTGTCCGTCTACAATTAATACCGATGGAGGGCGAAAATTTGAGTTCGATTTATTCTCTTCATTAAAACTCACATTCTGGGTACGGAACGCATTCGCACGACCGCGTACCTTCCGGCATGGAATGGTTTGAGTCGAATTTTTTCATCTCCAACTCAAAGCGACTCTTAAAGCACACGAGAGCCCCGAGTGATGCAAAACGTTATCACTAGTTCCGCTTGGTATCAGGACCTACTTAAAGGCAAATATCCAATGTTCCGCAGCAGAACTGGTCTACGGTACGACAGCACCCAGTTGAAACTGCTACGGCTTCGAGTGAGATTGTCGTCTCATGTTCAGATCAGCAGCCCATTGGCTCTGCAACGTCCTCGAGTGAGAACGTTGTCTCACGTTAAAGTCAGCAGCGCACGCCCTTAAACCCCGTCCACGAAAGGGGCTCCGGTCTCACGTTCCCGTCGGAAGATCGCTTTTCCGGCTTGTTTTAGAGACTAGGTCAAACACGACCTCAATCATTGCACTTCGCAGTAGTAACTTTCGTGTTTATCGTTTCAACACGGCTCAACATACCTTATTAGTTGTTACCGTATTCTAGTCAGGTCCATTGCGGTTGCTACACCATTTTCGGTCTCTTTTAGTTCATGGAACCTCGCCTTATGGTACGTTTCGTTGATTACACGAAGTCAGAAGAATTCGGGTACCAACCTTCGCACTCTGATTGGGCCCTATCTTTGTTGTTCCTTGTCACTGGCACACCTACTGAGTTGACTCCTGGATATCATATTGGTTAACGGTTATCCCACTCTAGACTTTATTGGTGTGGTATTCTTGGATGACGATCCAAGCAACGGATGTCATAGTCAACGAATCTGGTTTACTCTGGATCATTCTACGGTTCCTGAATGCCACGGATTCGGCCCGTCAGCATCCTACAACTCAGCCGCATTCACGTATTTTGAACACAGTCACGTATTTTGAACTCATTCACGCGCACAAATATCCTTTTTAGGCCTTAACTTCCCTAACATTTTTGAGAGCTTTCCACGCTTTCTAGAGGGGGCTGATGTAGTTACCTCGATCATACTGAGATGACCGTTTTCTGGACACCATTTTGGACCTGTTTTCTCTCCCATCTTTTCTGACGCTTGGTTCCGACCTCACTCCTTGGTTCTGTTGCGTATGTTCAACTGGACTGACTTTTCCGTGGTTTCCGGTGACTTTCTTTTTATTAACTCTTACTTTCGTTCTGTTACCGACCGTATACTCTCGCGGTTCGCTTTCTGTTTTGCCGTTGGGGTAATTTGCATCCAGTGTATTTCTCGTATCGGTCTTGTTTCGGCACTACGATATACAGAATAAAATTTCTCACCACCGACTCACGTTTTATCTATTCGATCGATTGAGGGGATTCTGTTGGTATTTCGCTGTGAGACCGGATAGAAGACACATTCATAGGCCACACTCGAACGTCTTCTTTAGTATAATGAAAAACTGTACAGATTCGTCATGCTGTAGCTGCTTCATCGTGAATCGCCGGACGGTGTTCGCTGTTGTTAATTAGTGGTCAACTAATCTGAAATACTAAGGCGCGGGAGGTTAAGACCGTTGCAATTAAGAAAACGTTGCGCAACAAAGCAGTTCACGTGCAGATTTTGGAAATATTTTATTGAAAACTTTTCTTACCGAAACGGAGAAACATCTGGTCTGTGCGAAAGCAACTATATTCAATGTGGTGAGAAAATGTGGTGTACATTACTAACAACGCATGTGACTTCGACCATTTCTGTTGTGTTTACCTACCGATATATTTGAGCGCCATGCACAAAATATTGCGGTCCTTCGTGTGTCATATCCGTGTTCCGATTCCGTGGTATCCTGTGCTGGACAGTGCTAAAATAATCCATAGAACATCGCGTTTAGCGTCGCGTGCGGGAATTTCCTCGTTCATTCAGTAATGAAGTCGCTTGATGTAAATTGTTCTTCCAGCGAATGCGAGAACTATTTTGATCATTTCGAAATTTGATGTCTGACCAAAACCGGATTGATTACTAAGAAGAAAATTGCACATTTTAACATTTCATTGAAAAAGATGCGTACATTTTGGTGAAAAATTTTGCGTCTCGTGATTCTCCAGTGAATTCCCCTCATAAAAAAACTGAAGGTGTTTCTGCTGCATCATTTCAAACCCGTCAATTTATTGCGGCTGAACGAGCCAGATTCAATTGGCTCGTCCGCAGAGAAAATCAGTCCGTTCGTGTATATATTATTTAACTTCCGACTCAAGCTTCAAAGTACGATTATGGAGCACAGTTGAATGACCAACTTCGAGATCTTTTGACTGCCAGAATATATATCCCAAAATTGTCATAGACTACCAAATCAGAGCGACCAGATATTTCAGTGCTCCAGAACTACGGACACGCAGTATCAGGTTGTCAGATCCCTAGCTAAATCTGTGAACAACGCAAAAACTCAGCGGAAGTTCGAACTTTCGGATGGTTACCGCCCCAAGCAGCACAATACCCAACGTGGTTGGGCTACCGTTGGGCAAAAATGACTCCTGATATGTGCCTTAAAAGCAAACACAGAAGTTTGTGAAACTTCATAAGGAATATAACTATAGGAGTACCACAATATTTATCAGTATAAGTCTGCGTTACAAATAATGTGTCAGAACCGAGATCGGTTCGGAGTGTATCGAAAAATCGATGCGCCATGCGAAATGTTATGGTAGAGTTTTATTGTTTAGTAACACGGCGTAGTCGAAAACCTTGGTAGGTTGTCGACCTTTCGGTCCGTTACAAGAGCAGCACATTTTGTTTCACTGAACGCCCTTGTGACCAGGCGGTACCGGGATGGTTTTGTTTATTCTCTACTGATAGGGTATTCGTTTTGGTTTTTCTGTGGTGAAAAATGATTCATCTCTCATAGGGACAACTAATGCTCATTCTTACAGTTTATTTTAACCGTGATATGTTGTTATCTCTCTGTGCGTATAATTCCATCTATATATATCCAAGTACATGTACACATGCATATAAATAATCGGACTTTGAGGTAGTCGTTTTGCAGTGTAGTTTTTGTGAAATTCATGTGACATTGAGTTCCAGTTGCTGTGTAATGCTGGTCATTCATCTCCAGTTTCTGGAAATTCGAATACATCGTCATGTCAGAAGAGACAAAATAGAAGAGGTACCGGAGGCGCAAGAAGGCCCTCATTGCAAACAAATGTCCAATCTGTGGCGAAGCTACTTTTTGGGAGCACCGGCTTTCGTGTCCTGCATTGCAGTGGAAGGGTATGCTAAGACAAACCGAATTTTATTAGGTAATTATATCTTAATGCATATAAGTTGCGGTTACTCCCGGTGTTGAAGCTTTTGAAGTAGTGCCACAAGAGTTGGGGCCAGCGGAAGATTCGGGGTCTGTGGATTTTTAAGAGGGAGTTCACCCACTACCAGCATATAAAAGTCGATCACCGACACACATTAGGCTTGTCAATTATTTTAATTTCCTAAGCCCACCAAAAAATCCCACTTGGAAAAGCCGTGTTTGCCGAAATTAGCATAGATGCTCTTTTGCGACCCTTGTCTGATGTTTTTATAACCCCTGTGTTAACTATGAGGCAAAGTCGTGACGTGATGCACGCCTTGAATCACCACTTGCCAGGTATTCCACGTGATCCAAGAACAATATCTCATACTTCCCGGTGGTGTATTAGGGTACAGCAGTCGGATTGCTCAAATATCCACTTTGGACTTCAGAATGGTTTGATTCTTTGCATGAGTGGCATGCCACGAGTCCCGAATTCCATCGATTTTCAGCTCACTGTGGATGGTTTAACGTTATGTCGGGCTTCGAAATCACAGTTACGGTAATTATTAGTTATACACCTGCAAGAGCATACTTCGGACAAGTTAAAAGTCCTGCAGGATATTTTGACTGTGATCAACGCATCCGACTTGGATTGCTGTAATATCGAATGGATTGAATGGGCTTAATCCCACACAGAACTACCGAGAGTCAACAACGCCAACACCGAATAGGATGTAGCGTCATATTTTGTATTCGCGGTATCGATTACTGTACAAGTATATATTATAACCGAGGGGATACAGTAAGGCAAAACAGAAAGAATCAATGTTGAATATCACAATTGCATAATGAAGGAAGAATGATATTCCCCACAGGTGCTAGAGGACGAACGGACACTGATTTTCGTGGGAAAAGTATCGACTTCACTACATAGGTGACAGTCCATTGACAAGTCTTCCCAGTGACATAATGAAAACAAAAACCCTTGGAGTATATGCACCTGGTATGCATGGGAGTAAATCAAGAGCCCCCTAACTCCTGACCAAAAGGCGGGCATGTACGGTGTTGCCGCTTGAGCAGCATCACTGTGGATGAACTGGGTGGTAGAATAGTGCGAACTCAAGCATCGATTTTATGGGATTTTCAGCTTATATACCACCACAAGGGTGATGTAGGTTTTTGGATGACAACTGAACATAGCCAGTTTCTTTTGTATTTAGGTCCGCTTTGTTTTCTTGGCTTATTGCCAAATGACCTGAACAATTACTTTTGCTTTTATTCATATCCTTGTACATAATTTCCCGTTCTAAGCTACATATACCGTACGGCAATTTCGCACATCAACTTTCGCTGATTTTTGTACAACAAATACCCTATCTGTACGGTCCGGAGAAAGTTGTGTACAACGTTCATTGCCTAAAGAATCGGTTGGATGACGTGCAGCAACACGGGATGTTGGACAGTTTCTCCAGTTTCCCTTATGAATCTCATTTGGAAAAACTAAAGTCTTCCATCAAGAGGCTCGCAAAACCAGCGGAACAGATGTACCGGAGAATTCGCGAAGAGAGCATCGTATGTTCCGAAAAGGAACGTTACTTTGCTCTGGATGATACTTAAGTGCCTGTTTCCTATTTGTACCATAGGCGTTCATCCTGTGTTCTCAATGGTGTTTTTTACTCCACTGCTCAACCAGACGCGGTTATCGGTATCAACAAACTCCCTGCGAAGATTGTGGAAATATTGAACGATGGTGTGCATTTTCAGTATTCCAAAGTTATAGGCAAGTTTTTCACCCACGGGTTAGCGTCGAGCCATTTGCGCATATTTGCTGTGGACGGCGTACCACGGGACACACTTTCTGAACTCATTTACACTATCAAATGTAAGTGTTTTTCGCCTTCCAGTAACTCATATCACATCACCGTCCGAATTTTGCATAAGTTCACATAAATTTTTATCTCACATTTCACTTTCTGCATTCCGTAACTGTCTTTTATTATGACAACAGATGGGTGAGACCGTATCATGCAATATGTCGTGTTGACGTTGGTGTGTTATGGTGGGAGCTACGCACTACGATCCCATCGCTCAGTGATATTGTCAGTGGTCTGTTGCCCGGGTCATGCATGTATGCATGCCCTATATATACATATGTATACATAAATATGTGTTTACATATATATCCTGCTTGAAGTGCATTTCTTTGTTGTTAACAGCATTTATGTTGTGTACTAAGGGTATACCGGAAGAGATATTTACGTGCTCTGAGTGTTCTTGCAGGTGTACATGGTCGTACATTTCCCTCCGGAGAATTCATACGCAGTTGTGGACCACAATCGGGCAAGGAACCGTAATACAGTGCGCTGGCCTGAGGCCATACATTTTGCAGCTTACGGCAAAATGCTGCTAGCCAGTGAATGCCTGCTAGATTCGGTGCTGTCGTTCGATTTCATGTAGATGTATCATTCGGGTAACCTTCTCACTGGAAAACATTTGCAAAGACATATTCTCAGACGCTTTTCTGTTTGAGCGTCGATTGCTTCAGAGGTCAAAGGCCACCAGTTCTCCCGATTGGAACATCCCACACAACCCTTTCGGACAGCGATATTTAGTCCGGAAAAGATGTAGACATTTGTGATCCTCATTTATTTCAGGATTTCGAGGTGACTATCTTCTGAAGACAATAGTTTAGAGACCCCCACTTTTTCACCACAGCAACAGCCAAGGACACTCCAGGTACTTCCAACTCCGACACCAATTTTGGAACAAGCGATGGGATTTTCAAGGTAAATTATCAACCGACGACAAATGGTAACACAATCAGTACACCTGACTCCGGCATGCAAGTCACTTCAACACCTGCTGCGACACAGGAGTTGTAAGCTTAGTCGCCACCATCCACGTGAGTATCACCTTTAGTTTTCATTTCTACCTGGAATTTTTATCGGTAGTGCTTCGGCTGTTTCTTCATCCGCAGTCAGTCGAAGTTAGACTGCGAGTATCATGGCACATCTGTGGGAAATGCTCCGTAAGTTCACTGAGTTCTCTCATGCGTCTTCAGTGACACTGGAGAATTCATTGGTAGGGGTAACCAAGCGGGAACGTGCAGTAGACGCATTGACCATCATTGTTGGTGCTAGTAGTGCAACAGTATTACCATCAAATCCACGACGGGTGAATACACTGGAAGACTGAAAACGTCTTGAGAAAATTCTGCAGTCGGCAGAAGCCTACAGAAGCATGGTGAACCTTGGCAGTGAACTTAAACTCGTTCAGATTGCCACTTTGAAACTTTGCGCATGCAAAGACCTCGCTGAAACTGCCAAAGCAGCACAATACTGAACGCGATTGGGCTAACGTTGGGCTGAAATAACTCCTGACGTGTGCCTTGAAGACTCGCACAGAAGTTTATGAAATTTCATAAGGAATATAAAAATAAGAATGCTGAAGTATTTATCAACGTATCTGCGTCACAAAAAGAGCGCATTTTGTCTTACTGGATGCTCTTTTTGCCAGGCGGTGACTTACTGGTTTTCTTCATTTTCCACTGTTAGGATGTTCGTTTCGGTTTTTCATGGAGAAAAGTGATTCACCTCTCATGGAGATAATTAAAATTGCATCTTTGCAGTTTATTTTAACTCTGGTATATTTTTATCCCTCCGTATGTCTAATTCCAACGATATATATGCGTGTATACACGTACACGTATACGCGTTTACATGCATATATATCCTTGGACATTGAAGTAGTCGTTTTGTGGTGCTGTTTTCTTCGGAGTTCATACAGTATTGAGTACTAATCGCTATGTAACGTTGGTGATTGATATTCAGATTATGGGACTCAGAATACATTCTTATTCATGAAGAGAAGGGGTTGGATAGTTCTTGGAGGCACAAGGAAATCCTCGGTGCAAAGTGCTTCATTTTGGCGAGGCGACATTATGGGAGCACCGAATTTCGTGGCCTGAGTCAAAGTCAATGGGTATGCTAAGAAAAACCGAATATTGCTAAGTATTTCTTCGGTGTTAATCCACGGTAGAAATTTACTCCTGGTGTCCATGCTGTTGAAGTAGAGCCACAAGAATTTAGCCAACAGCAGACTTGGGGCCTATGGATCTTTCAAGGAGCAGTCTACTCACTACCAGCGCATCGAAGTCGACCATTCATGCAGATTAGCATATTCGTATTATTTTATTCTTTTCAGCTTGTCGAGAAATACAGCTTGGAATAACCTTGTGTGCCGCTGGTTTGGGAGTTCACAACGAAATTCCGTTCAAAACAGGCTCATTGTTGCCGTGAAGGGTCGGTCAACGAAGTTTGTAGTCTTTGACTAAACTCCAGGCGCCGTTCGTTCCATCCCAAGTTTCGCAGAAGAACAGGTGTTTGTCGTTGAAATATATAGTGTTCGTTTATCAACGTTGTTAATCAAGGCGATGTTAAATGAGAATGCAGGTGCCTGAATTATCATTCCTTCGAGAGAAATCTGAAGATACTTTTTCTTTTATGAATTTTTTAATTTATTCGTGTAATGCACACCTTTTCGGCCATTTCGAAGCTTAGTAACGGCTTATCATAAGTCACAACTCTAGATGTTCCTCAGATTTAGTTCGGAGTATATTTGATATTTTCCTATTTCATCGGTTATGGTTGTTTTGATACATAAATTATCAGATGGTAAACTGTTTTGTTGAAAACAGTTTCCAGTTAAACCATTTTTGAAACCTGCATGCGAAAGTGTTTTGTTGCCCAACGTTTCTTTAAGTGCCACTTACTCATTTCAGTGCATGATATTTCAGATCCGTTGACCACGTAACACAAGAATGATGAACATCTCCCGAACATTCTGAATGAAATTGTCTTCGAACTGCAAGTTTTTACAAGCTATCAATATGCATTTTTATAACAAACTTAGTGGTTTTCAAAAACTGTTTTTCTAGTCAGTGATTAAATAGTTCTTTTGGTCAAAAAGGTGGAAATCGGCAAATAAATTAAAGAGCGGGCAGTGAGGATGAATTAGAAAAGGAGGAGGTACCCATTTCCAGCGGTGTTTTCGAACGTTGGGCGTTGAACAACATATAAAATGTTGGTTTATCGACGCCAGGGATAGCGGCGACGCGAGACGGGAGCGCACATATGTTCATTAACGTTTTTTTTTTTGAAATAAACTCGTACTGAATTGTGGAGTTAATTTGTTCACTCAACGTAATCAGCACCTCTTAAGGTGTTCTGAAGATCAGTAGCAATTCATCGTAATTCATCTAAATCTAGATTTAGTTCATATGTCATATGATATTCTCCCCCTTTTCATTCGTTATAGTTGTTTGGACTCATACATTGTCGGACATTAGTGTATTCTGTTAGAAACAGTATTCTGTCAAGCTATCTTTGAAACCTATGCAAGAAAACTGTCCAATAATTTAATAAGCACGACTGTCTGACATCTTGGCATCCTAATATTCCAAAACAGGTGACCACATTAGAGAAGAACGACAAACACTTCCCGAAAATTCTCAGTGGAGCAGTCATCGAATATCAAATTTTTTCATATTTCCGATACATCAAAAAGTGTTCTCTTCAATGAACGTAAATTAGCGGTTTCGATCCAATAGATAGATAATGGACCAGCGGACTTAGAAATAGCAGTCAAGATGAATTAGGATTTACTGGGGGGCACACTCCCTCAGCTTCTACGATGGCGTTCGTTGATGAAGTCAACGAGGAAATACCGTGGAGCGCCGGCTGAGTGTAATCTCTCAGGGCCTGAGTAAAGAGAACGCACACTGGTGTGTACCGAATAGTGTCTTGTGGTCCAGCCTTAATGATGGCCAAATTGACGTTATTGGTGATTACTGAAGAAAATGGTTGGAGATGATGAAGTCATTTTTGCGGAAAATAAGAATGGTGTTCCTACTTTTGCGGCGACTTTTGTTTAAGTTAGCCACTTCGTAGTATATAAGGGTTGCGCAAGGCTGTTACCGCTCACACCCGTTAACTGTCATGGCCGTTGCACGTGCTTTCGTTGATGACTCTGAGAGTTTCCCCAGACATGTAAAAGATGCCTATAAATTATTCTCAAGGTTCGAGGATGACTTTCGGCTATTTCAGCAGCAGACTTTTACCTCGTTTTACGTGTATGAGAGTGTAAGTGCTGAGAATTGGCTTCGTGCACATCCGGGTGCACTGCCAAAACATTTCCCATACTATCGGGTTAAATTTTGCTGCGTGCACAATCGACGGCGAATTAGGACAGCCATCAGGTATGCAAAGCACAGTAAATCCATCTTTACTTTTCAGATATCAGAATACTCATTGCCCGGCCTTCGTGAGGATCCGTGCCGTCGGAATGCAATACAAAGTCGTTGGTCAATGTCTGCGGCATAACCACGATTTTCATCTAATCAGCGATAGGTTCTACCATCGTAATAGGCGTTTGACTCCCGAACAAGAGTCACACATATTAGAACTGATGGGCACTTTCCGCCGATCCAGCGAAATATGTGAATACGCTCGCCAGAAATTTGGTTTACGCCTCAACTGAGGTGATATTTGATAGATTTAAGGCCGCTATTCTTGGCCGTAGTGCAGAGGCCATGAATTACCTGAACCGAACTTGGTTGCCGTATGAAGCAATGTGGGCGGGTTATAGTGTCATGAATAAGGAAACCTTCGGTACGTTTACTACCAACAGGGTCGAGGTTGAGAATCGCACAATACCGGATCCAGGGGAAAAGGCGCCGTCTGGAAAGGCCGCATTCACCGATCGTGGTAAATGAGTGCAGTGTCTGTCATCTTCAAGATCCCCAAGTGGATTTGGACAAGGAAACCAAGTGGGTGCAGTGCAGCCGTTGCCCACGTTGGACGCACTATCAATGTGCAAATTTCGGAAACGAGGAGAACTACGTTTGCGTCCACTGTCTGGCTGGTGAAAAATAAGTGAGTTACAATGACGATTTTCATCAGTAAGGTGCAACGTATTACGATGTGGGTGGTTTATGCGTAGGCAGGTGCGCCTAATGGGTGTCGTGCTTAAGCTCGCGTAATTAGAGGTTGGATTAGTTGCGTGCAGTCTTACAATATTGCTGTCAGGGAAACAAAATCGTTCAGGCAGGAGTTGATCGACTAATTGCATAATAGTAATCCCCAAACGTATCGGATCATCGTCGTGGTTATATATAGGTATATACATAGACATGAATATACGGATCTATGCACACGTCAGTACTTATATATATATATATATGCATAAAAATGTAAGCATCTATATTTAGATACGTATGTAAGTACACATGTATACATTTACATAAATATATATATATTTATGTATATAAATATACATATACATACATATTTATATACGTATATATACATGTAATTACGTGTGCATAGAACCGTATACAAATATATATATATATATATATATTCTTATATAAATCAATATATACACGTTCATAGAGAGATATACAAATACGTACCTACGTGTGCATATATGCTTATAAACATATATATATATATATATATATATATATATATATATATATATGTATATATATATATATATATACAAATATGCGTTGACATGTGCTTACATACAAATATATATACGCATATTTACATTCGTATATATATATATATATATATATATATATATATATATATATATTTATTTATATGCGGAATCCACAAGACCTACCTACATTATTTGGGTATACAAATACAATAGGAGCTTATGTCTTCTTATGATCAATTTAGCTGTATAGTTCCCCGTTTTGCTGTACAATTCCCATTTCTTGGTATCGGTTACCGTGAACTGTATCTTTGTACAAATTGCTGTACTTGGACCGAAAATGGCAACTAAGTTATCGCACACCCATTCAAATAGACGCCAAATTTTTAAATAACGCGCTGTTGGACCACAGAACGCTACCGTGTGTACCGGAGAAGTGTATCAGAAGTAGCGCTTGCGGCTGCCAAGCGCCAAAACAAACAGTAAAACAAATGATAGACAGGGTGTGATCAGCTGATCACTATAGAAGCCTCATCCTGTAAGAAGGACTTCGTTTCAGGAGTCCGGCAAGCTGTAACGCCAGTAAAATAAACGAACATTACAACTCTTTGTAACTTTGAAACCGTTCATGGGTTTGGACCGCCGCTCCCAAGTCCTCGGATCCGGTGGTTTTGCCTATAGATGTCATCCGGTCACCTGACGGGCAGAAATAACAGAACCACGGAAAAACGTGTAAGGTTACTGCGAAATGAATGAATTATTTTGAAAATGGAAATAGACGACTGATCGAAACCATTTTATTTGAGTTAAAATTGAGTTGACAGTATGGGTCCCCAAAGGAGGAAAATAGAAAAAAAGAGAGAACAAATAGTTACATGCGGTAGGATGTGGTGGCTGGCCCTTGATGCCAGACAACTGGAGAGAGCCACCGCAGCTGGATGCCCAATCCTAAGAACCTCGTGGGTTCAACGCGGAAGGTGGGATCTTCCGGTGCTTATGGTGATGTTGTCAGTGGATTCTTCTCTCCGCTAACCCCAGTGAATGACCTACTACAGATTGTGCTTGGTAAAAGGATGTTGTGTTCGGTCTTTCCGGAAGTTCATGTATCCTGCGCATAGGTATCGGAGGGCAGTCGGGTTCCTATCACTAGTGAACGGGTATTTTGAAAATGCCGCGAGTCCCCTCGATAACTATAGGCTCTTAGTGATGGTGTCCGTAGGTGACGGATAGGGCTGAATATTAGCAAAGTTGTTTGGCGGCTAAACGGAATTGGTAAATGATCTCACTGTGGAAAAGGAACCTCGAATGAGCCGCAAAGGTGGGTAAAAAGTCTTCATTTTCTCTTGTATTTTCTTATTTGTTCACTCATGGGGTCCAGTGCATCGCACCTGCGAAAAAAATGGGATACTTGATCACCCGTCCGCGGTTGTAAGTCAATGAAGGCTGCTCTGTGCTGAGAGCTGCTTCAGGACGGCCAAGCAGCTGGGTCAACTGCAATGGTACGGTCGGAGTTTGGGACGCCGGGGACGTTGGTGCTGCTCCTGAAGAATTCGATGGGGTGACATCGGAATGGATGGATTCAGCCGGAAAAGCTGGTCTAAATTATTCTATGGCTCCCGTATATTTTCCGCCGTTGTGGTCGATGAAGAATGTTTTCTCTAGGAGTAGGGCCTTTTGGGGGTCGGCAGATTGTAGAGGAGCGCGTGCCTCTGTGCTTAGAAAAACGGGCTCACAGTCATTGAGGTGTGAGTGAACGAAAACCTTGGTGTTTTGTTCACAAGCCGTTGGAAAGGGCCGCCTACGCATGCGGTACGGTAACTTGGGGGCTTGGTCATCGTAGTCAAAAGTCACGATAAACTTTGAAGCCACCATGTCACCAGGAATTCAAAGCGCGCAACCAAATGCGAGTTCGGCTGTTGTGGCTTGTAGGTCTGCCTTAGGAGCGTTGTGCCAACTTAGAAGCACTAGCAGCCGTGACTCCAGCAAGTCTGAATTTTAGTGAACTGCTCGGACTGCCTTGAGTTGCTGATGAAAAAGTTCCACCATTCTTTTGTTGAAGGGTGGTAGGCGGCGGTATGAATTCGACGGCTGTCTAAACGTTGTAGAGGACTACTGAGGGTTCCTCCGAAAGGTGGGCTGTGGTCTGTGGTAACCACGCCCGGACTACCAAATACTGCTTGGGTGACTGTGTCTCTAGCTGGTTTGTGCGACGACACGGCTAACGGCCATCTGGTGAAACAACCCTCTCCAGTTGGTAGGCATATGCCACCCTGCGAAGGAGGCAACGGCCCTACTGGGTCAACATGCACTGTTGAAAGCGTGAGTCGAGGGCTGGATATTTGAATAGTGGGCTTTTTATGTGTCTATGTACTTCCGGCCGTTGGCATTGGATGCAGGTACGGGCCCATGAAGTGAAAACACGTTTCGTGTTCTGTTCAAAATGAAGGTCGTCGATGAGTTAAGTAGAGGCTTCCATGGGTGGATGGGACGAACAGTGCAATGTTTCAAAAACTTGTCTAACAAAAGCCGACGGCACCACCGGCTCTGGGCGGCCTTTGGATGTGACGTACAGTATGTGACCCTCGGCTGGAGGCATGGGAACCCACTGGGGCGGCAGGGACAAAGTGCTGTGGAGTCAGTCTACATCGGGATCACTTGCTTGAGCGGATGAGATAACTTCAAGGGGGATCGACCCAGGGGTGCTGAGGTCCAGGTTGTGAACGCTAGGTAGGGCGTCTGCGGCGGAATAATTGACGCCTGAGATATGACGCATATCACTCGCGTACTGAGAGGGGTAATCCAGATGTATAGAATCTGGGAGAGCATCTGACTGTTGTGGCGCTCAATGCCTGGATGATCGGTTTACGGTCGGTGAAGACCGTGAATTCGCGTCCCCCTAAGATGTGTCTTAAGAGGCGGAGGCTTTCGCAGCCGTTTGTAGTTTTTGGAGAAGATTCAACGGGCTGCCAACTGTCGGCTAAGTATTATCGCTATAGCATGCCAAAGGCATTGTCTGACGCGTTGGCATCTACCTCAGTTAAAGAGGTTGGTTTCAGGTGTGATGAAGCTGCCATGTCGCTGATAGCTTGTTTCGGCATAGCCAATGCATCTGGAGCCGCTTCTGTCAAAAGCAGTTGAGTTGCTTTGCCCTTTGACAGCTCTGTGAGCGAACGCATTAGCCGAGCGTATGATGGAATGAAACGCCGATAAAAGTTGACTAGCCCATCGAAACGCCGTGGTTGTCTGGATGACGTAGGTTCTGGGTAGTCAAGGGTCGTCCGCACCTCATTCTGCAATGGCATGTTCTCTGTGGAAGTAACCCTGTGGCTTGGGAATTCGATGGCGTCAACATCTTTCACACACCTATTGGGGTTGACCGTGACCCCGTTTTAAGGCTTGCGGTCTCAAAGCGTAAGTAGGTGTGATAAATGCTCTGCTTTAGGCGAGCTGGCATTCAAGATGTTATCAAGATAAACGAAAGCGGAATTCAAACCACTGCACACCATATCGAAGAAAAGCCGGAAAGCTTGCACAGCAATGCTCAGTCCAAACGGCATCCGTGGATGCTCGAAAAGCTCGAAACGGGTGGTTACCGCTGTAAGACACCCTTGAACAACGCGCAGCCAAATTTGCAGAGGACCCCGAATTCAAAATGAATGAACAGCTACGCGAAACAGATACAAACCTCAATCATGCGATGACAAGGACCCAAAAACGAGAACCGAATTGCGGCATGCGAGATAGGATCACGTGCGTCATGCGGGTCCGGAACAAGAATGTGAGAAAATAGCGCGCTAGACGCGAACAAACAAACGTTGGCCCATAAAAACATACAGTGCATAAAACAAGTCAGTGGTGTAAATAATTGAGTGATGTTAAGGACAGCCTGGAACTGCAGTGGTTTTGGTGGGATTTTCCACGACCGGTCGGTACACCGCTCACCAAAATTCCCCCGAATCTTAGCATAGTCAAAGGTTTGGCATAAGAGTACTGATTCTTCCTACCTACTTATGCCATGCTGTCAGTGTGCGTGCTTAGCACCTTGTCGTCAACGTCCAACTCATGATTGCACCTGATCCGGTGGCCACACCGACGCGCGGTTACTCTGCGTAGTCCATGAAAAAGGCTGTTCGATGGCGGGCTTGAAGGGGAAACACAGGTGCTGTCCTCGGGAGAGCCCTCGCGCACTAGCTGTATGTGCTTGTGTGAGAGTGTGTCAAGGTGCATGGTAGAATCACAGCCACTACCACGTATGCAAAAGGCCCTCTGTAAAGCCAAAGGAAAACAGCGAGCACGGCAACATGCTTGATGGAGGTCATGAAGTATAAACGTGTATTATATAAGTGTGTATATGTCAGGGCGTACGACGGTTCAAAACGTCAGTATGTCGTAAATGCCCCCCGAAATGGGGGTTTCTTTAACCATCTCAAAGACGAGTGAGGAACAGTCTACTGGGTTTCCGTGTTATCAGCTTCTCCGTCTTCACTCTCAGGGGAGCTGATACTGCGTACGTCTCGGATTAGCGTTCCGTGGGCGGTCTTCACCTTCACAGTTCTAATCATTTCGTCAAAACCCTCGGTGGTTTCTATAGCCACGCTCAGAGGCCGGGTGCTGAAATGAGTGTGTTCATCTGCGATCATCACTACACCCCCAACCTTGAATGGTCTTGTTTTGACCAGCCTCTCCTGTCGAGCTTGCGGAGCCGGTAGGTACTCCCGCAGCCATCGCCTCCAAAAAACCTTGGCAAGGTAGTTTGCCTGATTTCATCCATGGAGGTAGCTCCTACGAAGGTTTACCGGTCCTTGGAAATCCTCGTTTGACCTTAACATCAATAGGTCGTCCGGGGTGAGTGCCAGATGGTAGGAGTCGCAGCTGGTTACTGGAACTGTGGGTAGTTGCTCAGAATTCTCTCTACTTCGGCCATGGCGGTGCTCAAAGCTTCGTCGTCGGGCGGCTGTTGCCTAATGGTCGACAGCAATATTCACCTAGACGATCGGATCAGGCGTTCCCATACGCCGCCGCGATGACTGACCTGCGAAGGATCAAATTGCCGTCGTATATCATAGGCCACGCTTCGATTCTGCAGTTCGTACCTGTTCATGTTTTTGTGCCAGTGCTGCAGTTCCCGTTGAGCGCCCGTGAAGTTCGTCCCATTGTCGGAGTATATATCTGCCGGTACGCCTCTTTAACTGATAAAGCGCTGCGAGGCGCGTAGGAAAGAGTCGGTTTTCATTGAATGCACAACGTCTAAGTGCACCGCACGTGACTTCATGCACATCATGATACACCCGTATCGTTTTTCCAGCCTCCTCCCACACTTGGTCCACAAGAACCCGAAATAGTCCAACCCGGTGTCGCTGAACGGCCACCAGCCTGCAGTCACTCTGCATTCCGGCAGCAGAGCCATGTGTCCTTTGCCCGCTGCGGCATCGCGTCTCCTACAGCGTACACAACGTCGAATTACGCGTTATCAATCGCTCTTCCTCTCAGCAACCAAAGGCATTTCCGGATGACATCACGTGACTTTCCCCGGCATGTCCCTTCACGGCGTGGACATGTTGGATCATTAGCTCTATCACAGGTTGTCGAGCCGGCAGCAATATGAGGTTTTTCGTGTCAAAGCCCAGGCGGGAGTTGGTCAGCCTACCATATACCCGTAGCAGTCCATTATTGAGTTTGGGGTTCAAATGCTTCAGGTAGCCTCTCAGGGATGATATCCCTTCGTCAATTGGTCCCCCATCTTCCGCCTTCTCGAGTTCATGAGTAAAAGCTTCCCGATGTATCATCTTGAATACATTGTGTTTTGCGGCTCGCAGTTCATCGGAGCTTATCGGACCCACTCGTATCCGGCCGGAGGGGCGGACCTCTTTCATGACTAGCGAATGTCTCTTGAACCTAGCCAACCAAACTAATGCGCAATTGTCTTCATCCAGGAAGAAAATCTGACCAGTCGTGACAAAATGAAAGTGGCTTTGCCGACTGTGGCCATCATCACTACGCATTTGCTCTCCAGTTCCAATTCCGGAGGGGTTTTAGTTCATACACAAGCCAGTCTTATTTAGGCATTTGCAGAAATTTTGGTCCTCCGGTCTACGTGCCGAGTTGCTAGAAGTCGGTCGCACCTCGGGAGCACAGATCTGTTGGGTTATCTCCAGACCTGACATGCTTCCACTGGTTCACGGCCGATTCTTGAGTCGGTTAGCAACGAAAGTACTAAACCGGCTTCTGACGTTGGTAATGTAGTACAGTACTGTCCCCGAGTCCGTCCAAAGACTAGCCAACCGAATGTAGAAATCGAAACCTCTCATTACCGCCTGTACCGCCCCGACTCCTAACACGGCTGCTGTGAGTTCAAGGCGCGGGATCGAAAACGACTTTAGCGGGGCAACGCAGGCTTTGCCCATTAGGATCCTCGTAGTATATTGTCCATCCCCCGTGTGCCATCGTATGTGTACCATGGCTCCGTAACAGACTTCGTATGCGTCAGAAAAGGCATGTGGTTCTCCCGTCCATGTCGCATGAGCAGGGGCAAACATCATGGAGTCCGTACGTCCCCTAGTTTCTTTAAGGTCTTCAGAAATTCTTCTCGGTCAGGCCGGTCTCCTCGGTCCAGTGGCCGGTCCCAATCGACTTTCTTACGGCAGAGCCGCTCGAGGAAGATCTTTCCGGGCATCAGCCAGAGAGACGAAACCGAGCGGATCGAACAAACTAGAGACTACAGAAAGCATGCCACGACGGGTTACTGGAAGCTCGAGAACAATTAGCTCGAAAGCAAATTCGTCTGTTTCCGCTTTCCGCTGTATCCCTAGAGTGCCTTCGGTAGGGAGTGGAGAGCCGCCCAAATCCCCAATCCTTTCGGCCTCCTCGTGGTACAGAATAGCTTTGAGCACCTCTGAAGCGTTCGACATCCATTTCGTCAGACGGAAGCCGCCCTGTTCTAGCAATCCTGTTAGGCCTCTGAACTCCGCTAGGGCCGAGTCTACACCGTCGAATGACCCAAGGTAATCATCCACGTAGAAGTTTCTGCTGGAGCTATCTAACATCGACCAGTTGACCAAATCTCCATGTTTGTTCGCTGATTCTCTGAGGGCGTAGTTCGCACAGAACGGTGATGATATGGCTCCGAAGGGGCGGACGGTCATCCTATAATTTGTCACTGCTTTGTCCCAGCCGTTCTCTTCCCACCACAGGAAACGCAACGCATCTCGTTCGTCTACTGGTATTTCCACCTGGTGAAACATTTCCCTGATATCGGCGGACAAAGCCACTCTACCCACTCGGAGACAGCACGAAGTTTCCATCAGTGGCGGGGTCCAGTCAAGCCCTTGTAGTAGACAAGCATTTAAGGACTTGCCCTGGAACTTGGCTGCACAGTCGAAAACCATCCACAGCTTTTCGGGCATCTTGAAGTCGATAACCGGGTGGTGAGGTAGATAACAGGTCCCCTTTCCGACCATTGGTGGAAGCAGGCACCCTTTCAACGTAGCCGAGAGCTTCGTTTGGCTTCCATAATTCTGCATTTCGTTCCCACAGATCCTGTTCTCGAAAGAGGCGTTTTTTCAGTCGTAGTAGATTTTGCTGTGCATAGGTCCTGTTATCAACCCGAGTGTCAGCTTGTATGCTCTATGGGAGGGGAACCTCGAACCGTTTTAGGGCCTCTAGTTCCTTGCTGCACTGTTTGTAAAGCGAAGGGGTCCTCTTGAGAAAACGATAGTCTTCCGTCTACGATGTTGTGAAACTGTTTTTCATACAGCCGCTTCAGTTGCTACTCTAAGCCGTCCGTTTCGGCGGATAAATAATTCACGGAACCACTTCCCCCTAATGGACCATATAATATCCATCCCGGAGCTACTCGTACAGCAAAAGGTGCCTTGCGGTTGCCCACCATCTGATCAAGTACCCAATGTGCTTCTGGCAAGCCGCAGCCGATGAGGAGGTCCACTTCGTCGTCTTCTCAGTCTACCACGGTCACATCCTACAGGTGGTGCCACCCAGTCAAAATTGCCTTCACCGATCCTGGTGCTCGCATGAGGAGATCAGCTAGTGTGAGTGCTTCCGTTGGTTCGGTCTGCTCGTCAGTGTCTGAGGAGATGAGTTGCAACCTCAACCGGCCGGAAGTCATTAATGGTGTTCCTCCCACCGTGCTCACTGCTAACGACGTCGTACTTTTAGCTAGCCGGTCTTTGTCGATAAACAGCTCCTTCGCTAGGGCGGTGTCCGATTCACTGTCGATGAAAACCAAGGCTTTGACCACCCCGGTTGGGGTCACCACTCCCACGGCAACTACTCCTAAACGTACTAGCTTGCTGGCAGACCGCGACGTTGAACAAACCACACTGGGCTTGGTGGTCGTCTCTGGTGTAGTTTCTCTCTCCTAGTATAAAATACGATGTTTTCTGCCGGTGCAACCGTGACCACATCTGGTCCTTATTCGACAAGCTGCCGCCCGGTGCGTGGTATTGAAGCATATGAAGAACGCTTCTGAAGTCCCCGCCATTTTCCCACTCTCGCCTATCGTGGCACTGATGAAGTTGCTGCATTCTAGTAGCCCATGTCTAGCTTCACCGGACCTGCAACTTGGATGCGCTATAGCCTCGCGTAAAATAGCGTGTGCATTGGTCCACGGCTGGTATTTCGGATGTTCCCGCGAAGTGGTCTGAGCCTGGCTAGTGCTAGACTTGCTTACTCAGTTACTGTCCCAGATGAGTCGGCCAAATCTACTGTCGGATATCTTGGTTTGCCTGTCCAAGTATTCGGGCAGGTCTTCGGAGCTGGCCTCGCGGTCGCCTCGACTTATGCGTTTCGCCTCTTCCGCCCATCGACCCTGTAGTTCGGCAGAGGGGTGACGGAGTACGTCCTCCAAAGTATGCATTTCGTCGAGGTCAGCCCTGCAACATGAATGTTGGAGGGCCATTGAACAGTTCTGCATTTTGATCACCAGGTAGGCCATTGTATAGACGTCGCCCTTGGTTCTTTTGGCCCCTAACATCACGCCCTGTATTAGGGTACGGGCTACCTTGAACGGCTGGCCGAACGGGTCCCTCAAGATCTTCCTTGTTGGTGTGTAGCCCTGTTCCGGGTCCAGCATGGTGCACCCATCAGTGGCTTCTCTTGCTCGGCCTCGACAGTAATGAGTCAGGTAGAGAAGCCTTTACCCGGGGTCGGTTACCTTGCTTTCGACGAAAGTTCCGAACTGCCTGATGAACTTGCAGTTATGTTCAGATCGGCCGTCGAAAACCGTAGGTTCTACTCCTGACAGACCGATCGTTGGTGGGGTTGATGTTTTATATTCGAAGACGGGCGCAGAGTTTTCTGTTTTAATCTGTCCTGATCTGTCGGGTAGGTCGTAGTCATTGGTCTTCTGCTCACGCTCGTCCTGCCTACGCTTCGCTTTTACTTCCTGGGCCCGTTGCCCAGCCGATAACAGTTGTTGTTCTAGGTCTTACGTCCCCAGCTCAAATAGATCGACATTCTTACTGTACAAATTACCCTCAGTATTACATGAGCTATCAATGACAGGACTAGATGACCTAGCATTAACTAAAGAATTAAAATTACCCAAAACCTCCGCAGTGGCTTGCTGGTTTATTTCCTTTCCAGATTCCGATAGCTTCGATCGTTATCTTGGAGGTTTACGTATTTTCTCGTTCCAAGTTGATCAACTGAGTATTGTAAGACACGTTTGAGCAATGCGTAGCCAAATTCGCTATGGGTCCCGAAATCAGAAGGCGATTATCCGTGAAGTTCCACGATACTAGATTACTGAATGAATTGTGACACAAAACGGATACAAACCTCAATCATGCGATGACAAGGACCCAAAAACGAGAACCGAATTGCGGCGTGCGAGATAGGAGCACGTGCGTCACGCAGGTCCGGAACAAGAATGTGAGAAAACAGCGCGCTGGACGCGAACAAACAAACGTTGGCCCATAGAAACATACAGTGCATAAAACAAGTCAGTGGTGTAAATAATTGAGTGATGTTAAGGACAGCCTGGAACTGCAGTGGTTTTGGCGGGATTTTTCACGACCGGTTTCTGTCAAAAGCAGTTGAGTTGCTTTGCCCTTTGACAGCTCTGTGAGCGAACGCATTAGCCGAGCGTATGATGGAACGAAACGCCGATAAAAGTTGACTAGCCCATCGAAACGCCGTGGTTGTCTGGATGACGTAGGTTCTGGGTAGTCAAGGGTCGTCCGCACCTCATTCTGCAATGGCATGTTCTCTGTGGAAGTAACCCTGTGGCTTGGGAATTCGATGGCGTCAACATCTTTCACACACCTATTGGGGTTGACCGTGACCCCGTTTTAAGGCTTGCGGTCTCAAAGCGTAAGTAGGTGTGATAAATGCTCTGCTTTAGGCGAGCTGGCATTCAAGATGTTATCAAGATAAACGAAAGCGGAATTCAAACCACTGCACACCATATCGAAGAAAAGCCGGAAAGCTTGCACAGCAATGCTCAGTCCAAACGGCATCCGTGGATGCTCGAAATGCTCGAAAGAAGTCTTTACGGCGGTTTTCGGGATACCCGCTTCCTCTACTGGCACTTGTTTACATGCCGTCACCAAATCTAGTCGACTGAAAATTACCCTACCCACTAAACTCCCTTGAGGCCCGTGATATGCGGAATATTGTTACAGTCGGGCATTGTCACTTGGTTGATTGAGCGACAATCTTCATCCGGTCTCCAGTCCTTGGGTGACTTCTTCGGGACCGTGTTTAGGGGTGACGCCACCGACTGTTGGAAGGCTACACGGAGTTTGTCTCAAGCCAGCCAGTGGGGTCGGGCTGGGACCCGGGGCCCTTGTGTTACGATGTGATGGGCCACATCAGTGGTGGTTGGAGGCAGGTTGTTTGGACGAACGTAATTAAAGTACTCGCTGAATAAACTACCAAATTCTGGTTTGGAATTGGGAATTGGCATGGGGGTCGTTAGTGCTTCAGTTTTTGTCGCAGAGCCCACCGTGAAACTCGATGTTACTCGATTTACTAGCTGTTGCCTACCGGGATCGGCTATTGGACTGGGTTTTTGAAAAATCCAGGCCTAGAATGGCCCGGTGCACTCAGGAAGCGACGGAAGCCCAAGAGGAAGGACGACACGGACCAAGGCCTAGGATGAGAAGTTTGCTGCCGGACGTTGGAAATGAAACACCGCCGGCGGCTTGCAGTGTCAGGGCTGTGGTACAGATAGCGGACCGTTTTGAAACTGGTATTATTTTGGCCTGCGCTCCCGTGTCGACTAAGAAATGCATACCGGTAATCTGGTCCTCCACGTACATGAGGCAACTGTGAACAAGGGAGCCGGTAGACTTTGCAGCCATCACCTGGCCGGAGTTGAAGCTACGGGGCTTTTTGCATTTGCGAGTTTGAGATCCGAAAAAGCGGTGGGAGTAACACTTGCCGGATTGGTACCTTGACTTAGGCGCCCCAGTCGTGAAATTACGGCTGGCTTGGCTTTGTTTGTGAAGGCTGTTGAGGGTGCGCTCCTGCTGTACCATCACCTGCATCAAAACGCAAACCTACTGACATAAGGTTTGAATGTCAGAGTTGCTACTGGGCGCGTTGCGGTGAATGGTTTACGACGCAGGGTTAACGACCGCATCAAGCAGAGCATTGATGCTGGTGCGGAACGCGTGGGACTGTGAGGCGATTGCGTTTGCATTTAAGGGGACTTTGTCTGCAACCCCTGCGCAAGACGGCTACTATGCTTTTGGCACAAGATAGGCATCGCTGCATCCACAGTTGGCGTAAAACTGCATCTTCCACGGATGTCGTACCCACTGTCAAACGCATTTTCCGTACCAACCGTGAGGGTGTCATCTCCTAGCTAGGCTTCAGAGAGAACTAGCTGGATACCTTTTTCTTCTGGCCCTGCCGTACGCCTAATCAGAGCTTACCGGTGTGTCGTGCGGACCGCGACCCGGGGGTTTGCAACCATACCCCAGATTTGTGGAATTCCTAAGAGCTGTTCACTGTATTCAGACGTCTGACTAAATATGCCAACCTCCTAAAAACGGGACTCGATGATGGCGATGAAAGCCTCCGGATCTTCCTGTAAGAATTCCGGTATTTTCATGTGCACAGCATGGCTCTCCGGTTCACACCCGGGCTCAGGTTTTCTGCTACATATGAGATAGGTGTTCTACGGCAATGAACTAGCTTGGGATTTCAAAAGAATTTTTGGTAACACTTGATTTAGAAAATCTCGGACTGGATAGGAATGAAAACCGGCTGATTCAATAACAACAGTAGTTATCATGGTTTATTTTCGAGGCGCCCGGTGCACACCAGGTGCATGATCACATTTTTACAAGCGGTAGAATGGACAGACACAATTAGTGTTCATGTAGACATATTCATGGCAAAATAACAACAGTAGAACTAGGAGGGAGAGTGAAAAAGGATAAAGGCGTGACGAAAAAGAAATACGGGGGGAGTTTTAATGAACCCAGGGGCGCATTCAGAGGGATGCTCGGTGAGTTTGAAAGTCAAGGTCCAATGGAAATTCTGACTGGTCCAGTTGGAGACACCTGGGAGCCGATGGGTATACATGAGAGCAGCTAGAAATTGGCATAAGAAACTGCAGTAGCGGGAGATGATGTAGAAAAAAGTGAGATCCTCTGCGGGAGGTTAGATAGCAACGGAGCTTTGGTTTTCTGCAACAGTCCGTCGGCGGACAGGGCACCAATTCGTTGTGGAACAAAGAGCGAGCAACGCAAGACTTAGGAGGTGGGTAAGATAGCATAAATGATTTGAAAGGCTTGGATGCCGTAGATATGAGGCACAGACATAAAAGGACTGAAAACTTATCTTGACACTTAGTGGGGTGATAGCATGAGACCTGGCTGGTGAGGGACTTCAGGATGCAGAGCGATGGTATTTGTATATGTAAAAGGAACAGGAGCGATAACAATGGGGTTCTACAAGAAAATATCAGTAATTGGAAGAGGCAGGTAAGATTGGTTCGAATGGCGTAGAATTAACTCAGAAATACCTTGGTGGATTTTCTCCATGACAAATGTACATGCAGGATCAACAAACAGCGAGGGAAAAGACTTTGGAAGTAAGGGAATGTTAACAGCTGTGGAGGGTAGTTCACAGAAGAGGGAAGATTAAGGAAAAGATCGAAGAGAACAGGTGGGAACAAATCTAACAGTCTGAATAATGTAACTGAGGCGTGGGGTGCAGTTGACAATTGGAGAAGCTTTATTAAATGGACGTGAATTACTTGGCGGAAAGATGGTGGCGATGAAAATAGCTGGGCCGCGCAGAGAAAATATACATACAAAGTGGCGAAAGTTACCTAGGAGGTGAGACTTTCTGCGGTGCAAAGATGCAGCAGCTGTTACGACTAACAGTGCGGGAGAGAAATGAGCGAAAAAAGTGCCAGAGGAATCGGGTAATGGCATATCAGGAGGACTGAAGCTGTGGGTGAAACCACGAAGAAAAGATGATTTCACATTTGGTGAAACGGGAAAAAAGAACAGCCTGGAAGGCACAAGGGAAAAACCTGATGCGAGCATCATACGAAGCAGGAGATGACAGCGCGGACCGAAGATAAAGGTGAGATATCATGGATTAAGTCGTTTCACTACAGGTGAAATACGAAGAAGGCTGAGAAGAAAGAAGCACCAGGACAGGTAAACCGGTGGATGAACACAAGGCGCGAGAAAGGCGTGCGCATCATGGGTCGCGCAACGGATCCGGGGAGCTGCTTGCCCGCAGTCTATTGTTTAAGTGGATGGAGCTGGATGATGCCAATCGGGGCACTACCTAATGCAAAGATCCGCAGAGGAACCGCGCAGTCGAGCAAGAAAAATATAGTGGCGGTGATTAGTTATTAAATGTGGCTGTAAAATATGCAAAGTTTGGAACGGCAAGTTCCAGTATGGGAGTTGGTCACGGGTGCTGGTGCGACTGATGCTTATTGGCAATAAGCATGAGAGGGGAGAATGAGGGAAGATTTGAAAGAACTTTAGGCAAAAGGCATAAGAACGCCATCAACGAGCTTTAGGAGTATAGGGTGATACCAAGTGAATAGAGATTAGGAGCCGGCAATGATGAAACGGGCGGAAAAAGAAATATTGGCTTGGGTCGACAGAGTAAAATGGGCGAGAAGATAGTGACGCGCGATGGGAGGTGACACTGTGAGAGTTGATAAAAGCAAGGACAGAATGGGTAGATGTGTATACCGCGGAAGAAAGACAACAAATGGAAGTGATAAGAGTGGCGACAAGACTGCTGGGTGGGAGTACCGTGGAGTAACAAGGATGGTGGAAACAGGCGATCTGAAACCGGCAACGTTGGATGGATAGAGCGAGGAGGTTTAGAACTTGCAATCCGCAACGGGTGCTAGTGGGTAGGGCTGACGGAGCTCTGGACACCTAGCCTGAAAAACACTTCGAAGTGAACGCAGGAGTTTTGATCCACCAGCCTAGTTGCGCCCGCACATCGTTGCAGATGACCAGCAATCCCGATGTGCGCCGGCCAAAGCTGTGGATCTGACCGCACCCCGCACCTGTGGGGAGGGCACCGATTTTCATTTATGGTTACGCACATGAGGCGCAGTTCAACCGCGAAAGCGCAAGACCCGTGGTCGGATAGCCAGATTGTAAGGGGTCTCAGAGGGCAGAGCCAGCTGTTTGTAAACGACAACACCATTATCCAGGCTTGCATATATTGGGAGTGATCTTCAAGTTGCTAGGGCATTTGACCAACGTTGGGGGTGAAATGCACATTACGGGAGAGGAACGGGGAGAAAGCAAATAAGGGCAATCAGTTTGAGCCGCTGCTGTGGATTACCGGTTAACAGAGGCAAATAAGGTCAGTGAAGGACGAAACACAAGGGTGTCGGAGATAACGGGAGAGGAGAGAAGCAGGATGTAGGAAAATAATGGCATTTCAAATCGGTTTAGTCATTAGGTGAATGGCTACAGCTAGTCAAGCTTTGAGAATTCGGTCAGGTAGATGAAACCATCTATCGTTGATGGTGTCCTCAGTTGGGGAGCTCGGGGTCTGCGAAGGAGCTGTCCTTAGGAGTCGAGGCCTCTCTCATATGCTAAATCCACAGCCATGCACATATTAGATGACTGAAGTGCACGGGTAACGTTGAGATATGGAGTGAGTGCCGATAGAAATTGGAACTTGGTCCGAGAAGCTTGAATGATAATGGGCAACTCGTTCCGGCTGTAGAACAGGTTTTGCAGGAAGATTAAGTTCAGTCACAAGCAGCAGAGCCAGAATGGGCAATGATTCAGATTTTGGCAGTTCTCTATAGTTCAAAGGAGGGTGCCAACAGAGTAGTTGTTTGGTAAGGCGCCTTTGTATGCTTTCCAGCTCAACTCCGTCAAATTTTGTCATGTAAGGAAAGATTACTGGGCAATAATGAGGCAAAGGCCTGATGCGGGGTTTGTAGATGCTGATGATACTGTTCCGGAGAAGAAAGGAGCAGGGTAGAAGAGCCACACCTTGGCCTTGGCCGTTTGGCTGGCGGCGTGCTCAGAATAGCTGAGGGGGCTGGAATATTTGGGGCCCAATTCACAAAGTTGGGTCGACTGACTATTTGGGCCCTTTTAAGAGTTGAGGAGCCCGGGGGCCATCGGAATTTATAGGTCAGGACCTCGCAACTATCAGTTCAGAAATTCGCCGTCCAGGAGTGACACAGGCGGTCAAGCTCAGGGGGGTCCTCAGAAATGTTGCACAGGGTAGGGGTGGTATCATCTGAATTGAAATAGTAGACTGTTTTTATATCTTCTGCAGAAAACAGTGGCGTGCCATGGTGTGCTACATCCGGTGTGTCACTCTTGACTGTGAGAAATAGGAATGGACCCAGAACACTGCCCTGTATGACGCCAATTGTAACAGGTTTCGGGCTGGAAGTATGTCCGCAAGTGAGGACAACCTGAGAACCACGAGTGAGGTAAGATTACAACCAAGAAGGCAGTGGGCCAGGAAAGCCAAATGAACGCAATTTAGAGATAGGATGGAGGTGTGGAACACGGTCAAAATCCCTAGACTGATCCAGGCGGACAATGACTAATGACGAACAGAAAAGCGAGAGAACGGTCGTGCCTTATAAAAAAAATACTCATTCCAAAATGATCATTGAGCATACGTGTATGCGATGAGGGAAGCCTAACTAATTTTATGCGTGTTCGGTGGAATTATTCAAAAACTGTAAAATAACGGTCTCACCAATTCTTGAATGGGAACTCTTCCCTAGCTTCTACCGTCACATTTATAGAGAATGCCAACGAGGTAAGATCGTGGAGTGCCTACCGAGTGTATCCTCACGGGGCCTAAGTAAAGTGACCGCATGCCGTTGTGCGTCGACAAAGTGCGTCGGAAGTAGCGCTTGCGGCCGCCGCGCGCGAAAAAGTACAGCAAAACAAGTGACATACAGGGTGTAAAGTCCAGCCACCGGAACGCTCGAGCGACGCGTAGCAACCAATTTCGACACAATTCAAAACAAAGTCGATTCCAAATAGCTACGGTACTATATACAACAAATTAATTAATTTTACAATAATCAAACCTCAATAGTGTTCCTTCTGGGCTCTTTCGCTCCAAATTGGACAACAAATCAACAACTGCAGCTGGGTTACAGCAAAGGTTAGCTACAGAAGATGAGATTACCAAATACAGTGACAACGAAATTCAAGCTGAGTGACTCTCGCTCGAGGCAACGGTAGGAGTCCGGTTTGTGACAAAGATTTAAAGAAATAAAACAAACATTCGGAATTCCAGCAAAGATAGTTCATACGAATGATAAATGTCGTTTGTAATATGGATGCTAATGCATGGAATGGGAAATCCTGAACTCTTTTACACCGGCCCCCAAAATCCGACCCGGATTTTTCCCGTGCACCGCTAGGTGTGGTCGGCCTCATGCATCGGCTCGCCCTACGGTTCCCCAATACCTAAAACCTATCACCGTTAAGAGCAGCTCCCAGTCGGACAAGTGAATCAACTCTTAGTGGTACCTCGCGATTCGGCAGATCCGAAGACCCGCCTCCCACCTGAGAAGAATTGGCCTCTGAACTTACACCACCAGTGTCCGGTTCGCCCTCAATAAGACAAATCTTTCTAATGTCACGGAGCACTAATCCTTCATTAGTTCGCACTGTTGCCGTTCGCACCAAACCGTCGTCCGAAACTGAGATGCTTTCGATGACTCCTATCGGCCACCGGCCACGCGGCAAGGCCTCCGAAACTAGTAGCACTACATCACCCGATCTAAAGTTGCGTTCTCGAGTTATCCACTTCTTCCGCTGTTGTAATAGTGGAAGATATTCCCTGATCCATCTCTCCCAAAACACAGATGTTAGATAGTTTGCCAGTCTCCACTGACGAGCCAGTCTATCGCGCAACGAATCCGTTGGAATATCTCGTGGGTTCGCCCTCAGGATAAGTAGGTCATTGGGCGTGAGTACTAGCAGATCACGACAGTCCGAGGTCAAAGGCACTATCGGTCGTCCGTTTACTATCCGCTCACTTTCCGTAAGGAATGTCAACAATATTTCGTCAGTCATCGGCTGCTCGTCACATACTGAAAGAAGTACTCTTCTAACCGAGCGCACCATGATCTCCCATATACCACCACGGTGACTAGCACGTGGGGAATTGAAATGCCATTGCACGCCCCGTTGCAACAATCTATCACCAATCTTATCACCAGACCAGTTTCCCATTAGGTTCTTCAATTCCCTTTGAGCCCCAACAAAGTTTATACCGTTATCACTAAAAATCTCGGACGGTGCCCCTCTCCTCGACATGAAACGCAGCAATGTCATAATGAATGAATCCGTGCTTAGAGAATAAGAAACTTCAATATGTACTGCACGCATCTGTAGGCAGGTGAAGATGCGTCCATATCGTTTCTCCATGCTGCGCCCATGTTTAACCGCAAATGGGCCGAAATAATCTATGCCGACGTATTTGAACGGAAACCAACCTTGTTGGACTCTAATGGCTGGTAAAGGAGCCATCATCTGCTTGCCTATGACCGCCAAATGCTTCCGGAATTTCCAACATCCTCCAAGTACTCGCTTGACGGCAGCTCCCTCCTGTACAATCCAAAATCTTTTGCGAAGTTCCGCGAGTAACTGAGAAGTTCCTGCGTGTCCTTCCATCGCGTGATACCATCGGATTATCGAGTCTGTAATCGGGTGAGTCTTGGGTAGTATCACCGGATGTTTCACACCCTGAAGCTGACTGGAGTAGTACAGTCGTCCCCCAACACAAATAATTCCATTTAATAAAATTGGATCGAGTTTTAATAGGGTTATGTTCATCGGAGATTCGTTAGTGCATAGGTTATTGCTCCTGTCTCGTAGCCATTTTAGCTCTTCGCCATAGACCTTAGCTTGTACAATCAAAATAACACTTTCCTCCGCTTTGGCAATGTCGTTTAACTTCAAGGGCCCAGTTGTCAATCCTAGATCCGTGCGCCCGCCTCTCATGACTGCAACGTACATTTTAAAACGGGTTAACCACGCTACCGACTTCAGCAAGTGAAACCAACTGGAGTGTTAAGCTAGAAGTGCATCCGTCTATGCATCCTGCAACACTGTGAGAACTGTACTCGAAGGCTGCTTCAACTCAACGTTTGGTGGTGCTGCAGACACCATAGGACTGGTCGGCCATGAAGTTTCATCGTTTCTCAAGAATTTAGGACCTTCGAACCAGCAGCTGATATCACTAGGTGATGTTGTGCCTCGTGATGCCAAGTCTGCAGGGTTAGCCTCCGATCTGACATGACGCCACTGCCAGGGTTCCGACCACTGATGGATTTCAGCCAAACGGTTGGCAACGTACGTACTGAATCTTGTTTTAGTGTTTTTTATGTAGTGCAAAACTATAGCAGAGTCCGTCCAGTAGTAGATCTTACCAAACTTGATTCCATTTTTTTCCATAAGAATCCGAGAAACTCTAACGGCCAGTCTAGCTGCGGCTAACTCCAATCGAGGGATCGTTACGGTCTTCAGAGGAGCTACCCTTGACTTAGAGAACAGTAGGGCACAGTAGGGGGCTACGTCCCTTGAAACCATTCTGGAATACGCCACCACCCCATAGCCAACTTCAGAAGCGTCACAAAATACATGAAGCTGTACACCTTCGTTCAGTGAGTCACCTCTAATAATAGAACGCTGAATTTTGAATGCACATAGTTGTTCCAAACTTCTTAACCACTCATTCCAGCATCGTAGGGGTTCTTCTCCAATTGGGTCGTCCCAACCAAGCTTCAAGCGGCACAGTGATTGCAATAACACCTTGCCTGGCAGAATGAAGGTTTAAACCAACCCTAGTGGGTCGAACACGGATGATACTATAGACAACAAGCCACGCCTTGTTTGAGGTTTTTCGCGTGTTGCCAATGAAAACTGGAACGTGTCTTCTATTGCATTCCATTCTAACCTCAACGTCCTCTCCGGCACAGGCGCGCAATCATCTATTTCCAAAGTGGGATGGGCCAGCTCAGATTTTGGTAAAATATCCAGCACCTCCTTACGATTACACACCCACTTATGAAGCCGGAATCCACCTCGTGATAGTAACTCACTCATCTGGATAGCAAAACCTCTTGCATTCTTTGGTGTGGGCAAAGAAACAAGACAGTCGTCTACATAGAAGTTGTTATACACGGCCCTGGAGACGTAATCCTCATACTGTCCTCCCCAATCGTCTGCCGTGCGACGTAACGCGAAATTTGCACAAAATGGGGAGGAAGTGGCACCAGAAGGGTGGGCATTCATCTGATATTCAACAAGATTACCACCTAGTCGACCATTTTCCCACCAGAGGAACCTCAGTGCTCCCTTGTCTCTCGTCGGCACTCGAACCTGCATGAATATTCCCTCAATATCCGCAGCCAATGCGACAGATTCCTTTCGAAAACGAAGCAACACTCCGACTAAGCTTGCTGTCGTATCCGGTCCCTGTAGCAAGTAATCATTCAAGGAGCGTCCCTGGAATGCAGCCGCACAGTCAAACACCACCCTCAACTTGCTAGGCTTTTCAGGGTTTGCAACTGCGTGATGTGGTAGGTACCACTTTGGCTCAAACCCCATTTTTAGCTGTACATCGGGCACTAACTGGGCGTGGCCCTTGCGCACATAACCCCCTATTACTGTAGAGTATTTTTCAAAGAATTCCGGGCCACGCGCAAAACGTTTCCTCAAGCCGTTCAATCTCTCTTTGGCCACCATATAGTTATTTGGAAGTCTCACTTCAGGATTCCTCCACGGAAGTGCAACTTCATAGTGTCCGTCCAACCAGGTTGTGGCATTTGAAACCATATCAACGACCTGTTTGTCTTCTAATGAAGGAGAGTTTTCCGATGCACACCCATCGCAGAAATCGGCATTGTACAGTCGATCGATCTGTTCTGCTAAGGGGTCGATTCCCCTCTCAATGTGGTTTACTGTCCTCACAAAGCGTGGTTCCTGGTTTATCGGACCGAGAACAATCCATCCTAAAATCGTCCGCACAGCATAGGGTTGTTTTCTTTTGCCGCATCTTTGCTCTAATGCCCAATGTGCTTCTGGGACGTCGGCACCTATCAGGATCCGCACTCTCGAATCTTCCAGATTCTGTCTTTGGATGCAATGTAGATGAGGCCAGGATAAAATGTCCGCATCTGTGCAGTACTGGACTGCTTGGATTGGTAGCCTATCAACACAAAAGGCTCTCTCTACATTCACGAAATCATTCTCTGACAATGAGTTCAGTCGCAGCTCCGTTATTCCCGAATTCCAAGTGGTAGCCCCATTTACGGTCGAAATCGAAAGTGAGGTCGGGGATGCCTTCAGGCCCACCAGCTCCATAATGTCTTTTTGTATTAGAGTCACATCAGACCCGCTGTCCAGCAGAGCGTAGGTCTCCACAGAGCCCCCGGTCCGTCTACTCGCACTGGTAGTACACCTAAACTGACCCGACATCCTGGCCCAAGAGTAGCCGCACGATTATTGGTCCGCTGCCCAGGCATTCTTGCCTCGTTCGTACCCAGCTTATCCAGCTGCAGCCCTTGTGTTGTACCTTGCGTGACTCGATCGGTACATTGCTTCTGTGCAACATGCAGTAGAGGGTGGTGCCGTTTCGGACAACGTGATGTTGAACATGGTTTGGAAACAGAACAGTTGCTAGACAGATGTCCACACTTGAGACACGAAATCAAGCCTTGATTTCTTTGATCAATGCCCAACGACCGGGTATATCACGAGAAATGAATCGCTGACATTCCTTAAGCGCGTGTATTCCATTACATACCGAACACCTGTTAGCTGCGACCAACAAAGTACTACCCTGATTTGGCGTGAACCGTGTCGCTTCTGGATGCTGGTTTTGTGCATAATTCCTCCAACTGGATGACCACGAATACCCCTGAGCCTTGCTACTGGCAGCCAGTTTGTCAAACCTACTTCGAGCAATCCGTGCCTCACGGGACACTAGGTGCTTCAGATCTTGGAACCTCGGTTCTTCTCCTCTTCCCAAAATATCATCAACGGTCCTAGCCCACAAATCCTGGAGACGCGTTGGTAGCACTCGAGTGATACGTTCCATAGTCTGCAATGAGTTGAGGTCTGACATGCAATTCTTCTGCGTGAGGGCAACTTCACAGTTCAGCATTTTTAACGACAATTTGGTCAGGGCATCCGAATCTTCCACCAGAGGCTTCAGACCTTGCAGTGAGCCGTCAATCAGTGAACGAGCCACTACATGATCTTGTCCACACAGATCCTTTAGGATTTCCCTAGACCTATTGTATGCCATTGTCGGAGGCAACATAACACATTCGGCAATCGTGTCTCCTGCTTGTCCCTTGCAGTACAGCATCAAATAAAGCAAGAGCTGGCCACCGTCTGGAATTCTACCTTCGGCTTTATATTCAAACTGCTTCACAAACCTCCGGTGCGTTGACGAGCAGCCCGCGAATGGCTCCAGTTCCACCCTGGGTAAGTCCAAGCGATAATTCACTGCAGGTTCCGCCACTGGAACCAAGCTTGTTGTTCGTGGTGCATCGTTCTGTACGTGGCAATCACCTAGGTAACGAGAAAGATGTTCACTGATCATTACTCCACCCTTGACTTCATCTCTGTTGACTAGATGTTCTTCTTTCTCAGCGAGTGCCAAACGCAGTTTCGCCATTTCCGTCTCATTCCTCACCTGGGGCAGCTTACGTTGCTTATCTAACTCTAATTGTTCTGCAACCTGCTTCTCCTTCAACTCCGCTAACAACAGATCAGCTCTAGCTCTATGGGAAACCGAGCTAACCCTAGAACAACCTGATATACTAGAGCCTGAGCAAGAAACATGACCAACACCTACGGGCAGAGGGTTTTGGTTCACCTGCAGGGTATTGTCCTTTGATTCGGAACGGTTTGCCGATTCGCTGCGTAATTTCATGCCTCAGCAATTGCCAAGGATATTGAGTACTGTAAAGTCCAGCCACCGGAACGCTCGAGCGACGCGTAGCAACCAATTTCGACACAATTCAAAACAAAGTCGATTCCAAATAGCTACGGTACTATATACAACAAATTAATTAATTTTACAATAATCAAACCTCAATAGTGTTCCTTCTGGGCTCTTTCGCTCCAAATTGGACAACAAATCAACAACTGCAGCTGGGTTACAGCAAAGGTTAGCTACAGAAGATGAGATTACCAAATACAGTGACAACGAAATTCAAGCTGAGTGACTCTCGCTCGAGGCAACGGTAGGAGTCCGGTTTGTGACAAAGATTTAAAGAAATAAAACAAACATTCGGAATTCCAGCAAAGATAGTTCATACGAATGATAAATGTCGTTTGTAATATGGATGCTAATGCATGGAATGGGAAATCCTGAACTCTTTTACACAGGGTACGATCGGCTGATCGCTATAGAATAGAAGACGTACCCATTTTCAGCGGCCTTTTCGCCCGTTAGGCCTAGCCCAACGCGCATCCCACTGGACGCAGGTGGGGCTTCCGAAGATTATAAATAATTTAGTTTAACAATGGTTCAAAGTTAGCCTAGCATTTGCCCGACTTTGGCCCGACATCAGCCCCATGTAGCCCAAGGAACTCAGTTGGGAGAGCGTTGGGCATGATGCTTGGGGCGGCAGTGATGCTTCTCCCAGGAGTCTGAGCCATTTTCATGCTCCCGGACGGAAATCTTCAGGGAACTGTGCTCCCTGTGGAATTCCCCATTCCAGGATTATAAGTCCACATCGAAACTCTAAGTGTTTCACTTGCGATAAGACTGGTCACACGACAGGCTATGATGGCAGTCCATAAAGCAGCTATTCATTAACACGCTTATGTATCAACACAAGCACATATATGCGACCTTGGATTTTGTAAATGATTAACGCTGACCCGTGCTTCATACTGTTGTGTTCTACTGTTCATCTCGACATGGGATAACTGTCGCTGTTCTTTAACTGCACAAGGATTTCTCCTTTTGAGTCGCGGCAGTCATTCACCATCATGCGGAGCTGTAGTATGTTATTTCTGGATTTAAGCGCTTCTGTACTTGAGAGTGAGAATTCGTTTGAAAGATTCGAATTAAGGTGTATTTCTTGCGGGAAAACTTCGGGAGAAAGCATAACCGCTGTCTTGTTCGAAAGTCAGCCTATTATCGCGTATCTAGCGCACCACTGGTTGAGGGGGCAGAGAGCTCGTCACTTCCCTCACCATAGTTGGTCCATGCACCCGCACACTGACTGGTGCGTGAATTTCAAATGTATTTCCGATTTTCTAGAGACAGTTTACCTGAGATGTGTCTAAATGTCTATACTGGACACTTCAGATGTATTTCAAATGACCACTCGTTTCGTGCCAGCAAGGTTGTACTTCCAACAGAAGCATGATTTCCTGAAACACAAAGACATGAGAAATCTTGTAACCCCCCATATCCAGCCAATTAACTTCGAAATTAACGAACTTGCAAAAGTTCACCGGCTTCAACGAAAGGATTCGCAGCATATTCGGGACTTTATTCTTCTGCTGCGAACGCAAGCTGCTTGCTGTAATTTTGGAGATCAGGTAGAAACGCACCTTCGTCGCCGTCCGATCGCTGGCATCGATAATCAACAGTTGCAGCATCAACTGCTTCTACTTTATAGCCCTACTCTTCAACATGTTCGTGAAGTCTGTGATCAGTACCAAGATGTGAATAATCTCATACGGTCCACATCTCACGTCATTTTGTTTAGTCGCAGTTCCGGACAAATTGAGGGTCATCTATTGATTGCCCGACCTGGAGATATTGGAATTGGCGCGGAATCCAGGATTCCCGAGGCGCGAATTTTGAATAAAGCGAAATTGATCCCCCAAGGTCATTGTGAAATACGAGTTACTTGCTGAGTTTCAAGTGACTTCACTGTTACTTTTGTAATGAGAGAAATTTGGGCGATTTTCCTTGGTAAAAATATTTCGATCAACCAAAATTGTAGTCGCCTAATTACTCGGGACTATAAAATTGAACTACTGTAGCGACTCGTTTCTATTAATGTCAAAAATATGTGAAATGTTTTGAAAACGTTGGACAGTTTCTTAGTTGTTATTTGGAGAAGTGGTCCTTACCTCTCGTTGTCCCGAAATCCTTATTTTGTGTGAAAAACGTGAAGTTGGGCTAAAAAACAACTGACAGAACACAGTATATCCTTTTTTCCACCTGCGAGTGCACAAATGGCTTAAGGAATTACGCAAGTTTGGGTGGGAACCGAGCAGGTTTGGTTTCGTGTCCACCGGCAACGGAAGAATACTATACGTATATATATATAATATTCGACCATAATTATCACGATTGTGTGGCTGATAGACAGATTTCGATGGACAGGTTGTCCCACGTCTTCCATTATAGCGCCTTTAACATTGAGTTCCGGCACCCATAGTTATGTCCCACTGTACGGGCTCTGTTCCATGTATCTAGCAGCAAAGGTCACCGAACCAACTAGCTGATGCTGTTGTCTGAACGTTGAGGATAACCAAGCTTCTGACGTCATTGCTTTCCTTATTTATTATTACCGTTATTTACGTGAAATGGCTAACGAATGGAATCGGATGCTACCTCCTTTTCATCTTCTGAAGTTGTAAAACGTCGGTCGATCTTCACGAAATGTTTAACGAAGCGCGGAGTTTTCTATATACCACACACAAACTCGCAAATGATCGCTCCCTATATGGAGCTAGTACGCCCATGCTTGTGCACTTGAAATAAGACTCACATGCAGGAGAACAGAGAAGGCAATAACAAAATGTCTCCAAGGAAGCAGCACGGTAAACAAAATGTGGTCGCCCCGTAGGGACCATGCCGACAGTCACATTGTCCTCCGCGTTGGTCATCGGACCAGACAAAGTACGCACTGGTACTTTCCGTCCTTTGTGAATCCCTCTCAATGGAAGTGGACACATCGATCACAAGAGCCACGTTGCACCCACTGAAAGTTCTCGTCAAGGTCCACCGCTAGTTCTTCAAATCTGAGTACGCTGCAAATGTCCTCCGGAATTGGTGAAGCCACTGGATCCACAAGTCGTTGCTTGCTTTCCGTCCTGAATGGTATCGGCGTATTGGTGTGCAACCGACAGAAATTTAAGGCTTGCAGTGGATTCCCTATAAAAACGATATCCTCATCGTCTGCATTCCTAACTACCGAGGCAGATTTTCGTCTCGACTGTGACTTACTACCGCTGGTGCTGGTTACTAATGGGCTACTACCAACAAGTGGTGTTGCTAGAGCCGACAATGCGCTAGCATTCAAGTCTGCCTCTATACTCCCGTGGGCTTGGGAACTTCCTGTAGTTTATGCCACGAACTGGGCCGTGCAGCTAGCCCACGCCATAGACTATGAATGAGTTCTATTATATGATTAAACTAATCGTCGCCTAAGTTGCTGACAATTACCCTAAGATCCTTCAAGGTATCACCAGTGATTGCTAGTTTAGCATTTTTAGGAGTGACGTTCGACGTCTTCTGCTTAAAAACGAAATCCGGCTCAGAAACTGGAAACCGTGTTTCCGATACTGGCAGTGCTCAACGGCCCGAATTTACGCCACCCATGAGAAATCCTGTTTCCTTCGCTACACGAAGCAAATGTAGACACGGCAGAGCCCACTGACGGCTGAATGAACAGTAGCTTTATGGGTTCCCTGATCTCAGGTTAAGTCTATAACTGCGACCCTTAGAGGTAACTACTGCACACGCTGTACCTGACAGAGTGTTGCCTAAGACCACGTGACTATTAGGATGCTTCAGAAGCGCACCACATGCATACGCAGTCAGCCGACCTAAGACGGCTTGCATCCATCCAAGAACTGTTGGAAACCCTGAAGGGGGCCACCCGTTCCCGAGCACGTCGATGCCTACGAACATTCATTAAAGACTCAGCGCGGTCGAGAATTTTCGTAAACACATCATATATCGATGACCTGCGAGACAGACCAGTTTTCAAAATCCTGTTCTCGATTTCAACCTCATTAGTGGCATAATTACCGTGAGCCAAATAATGCTATGTGGCATGTGCAGCCTAGCCAGTCTTATACTGCATCCAAGTACTTTTCAAGTACTAGGAAGCCTCGGAAATTTGAGCTTCAGTGGCCGATAGAAACCTATTAAAAGCTGCAATGTCCTCCGTGCATAACATTGCGTATCCACTGGAATATCCTATCTTGATCTGTGATGGATACATATGACAGCAGACAGCATCTTCGACTCATATCTTTTACAACGTGAAAACTACAAAATACAACCTGCGCCTCCGGGTACTGTGTCCCGATTGCGTTATACTGCTTCAGACTACGGTCAACCACTTTCTGGACTGGTGCAGAGACCGAGCCAAAAATTCAACGGCTGTTTCGTGGCTAGTGCCGCTTTTATTCGGCATGAAAGCCTAAAGTACTGTGCCCCAACCCGATGTCTTTCACGACCATAACGTGCCACAAGACCTAATACCGTAATTCATTTGATTTGTGGCATCGGCCAACATCACGTCACCGAACCTGCCGACCAGCTCGTTACTTACTAGAGGGACAAGCAGAACACACCTAACCATCTTATCAACAGTAACGACCTGTGAATACCCCTGATTTCTCAGCAACTCATCTAGGTGCGTTGTATCCTTAGTGAGGTCAACGGAACCTAATATTTTCCTCATGGAGCTGAAGTCGTGACTGCGAAGGCGTCGGCTAAGCATTCGCCGTGCGTAATCCTCATCCTAAACACATGACTCTCTTGGTCAGTGGTCAGGCTGCGGTTACAGACGTGAAAACCCTCGGTCTCTCGTTGGAAGTCGTGTTTATGAACCACGGACCACTGCGAGACCATGTGGGATGAGCTGACGGCACTCGCCGAGACGAAAGCTTGGCAACCGTGTTTGGGGTATCCGCGAACAAATTCTATTAGTAACAAGTAAAGAAAAGAACTACCTTCTTACTACAGCAGCTTCTTCTCCGATGGGCTCGGCAATATTTGATAAAATAGTGCTGCTTTCCAGGTGGTGAAATAATACCGCGTTTACTTGCCATTTTCCTCGTTCGTGAACAGTATACGTAAAAACTGGAACAAGTGATCGATTGGAAGTTCCGAAAATCGGATCTGAACGCATCCAGATTCGAGTACATCCTCTTAACCGTTACGCAGAACTGGGCGGAGTCATCAGCAATGCTTCGTTCCACATCGAGAACCAGTCAGCTGGAGAAAAAAATGGCAAGTGAATGTCGAACTCAGGGTAGTGGATTATATATGACCGATAACCCAACCAACTACCTTCGTCGGCTGACCCAATAACAGGAGAGCTAATTACCGAGATTTTACTAAGAGAAAATATTGCACCAAAAATTACCGATGTAGCTTTATAAAGTTCGTTTACGTCAAGCACACTTTTGCGGTGTTTTTGTTAAATTTAAATAACAATAATAATAGTTTATTTCGGAGACGCCTGAAGCATGCCTTACGCATGATCAAAATTTTACAAGCAACAGAGCTGACAGAAAAAAATCATGAAAAAATTTAGAAATACACAACTCAAAGAGGGGTAGGGAAAAAAGAGGGGAAATGAGAGGAGATAAATGTATGCACACCAAAGAGTGGTGTAGAGAGTTTGTGTGAACCCGGAGATGGAGTCAAATATAGGCCCGGTAAATGTGAGGGTCAGGGTCAGATGCAGCAACAAGTAGCCTGTCCAATGACGCTTAAACGGCATCCATGTGTTATTCAGGCAAACCGCTGCCTCTAGCTTTCTCGCCTCTATCGCCGCCCGGAACCTTTCGAAATGGAGTCGAGTACGCGAGAATACTAAGTTACGCATCCACTGAAAGATGCGGCACTTCTCACTTTGCCGCAGGGCGTGCAGCCGGTTACACCGTGGTTTCATATCTTGAGCGATATGGAACCTGCAGGATACTACTTGCGAGCGAGGATACACCTTCACGGACGCACGGTACTGTGCTAAACTGCGATCGACTACAATTGTCCTGCACCGAACGCTTTGCGGAATTATCCGAGAGATGAACGATGAAGCCCTATGGTAACTGGGCCTACTTTCGTTGGATAGAATCGCGTAGACTACGCTTCTCCTCAAAACTGTTGCGTCTACAATCATAAGGTGCCATAAAATATAACCACCACGGGTTAGCTGGTGGGTGGCTTCAGCCAGCTTTACACCACCAAATCTACTACACAACTCCCCAACAACACGAGGCTCGAGGAATAAAAACCTTATCTCTCGCTCCTAGAGTAGTATCTTCAAATAACCGTGAGCACCTAGTGAGCACTGAACCTGTTTCCGCTCAATGAACTGCTCTTTCGCAGTAAACCTGGATCTTATGGAAAAGAGGTCTTGGCTCTTTAGTCTACGACTAAATTTCTTCCACACACATTCTCTTAGCTCCGATGTATTCCAAAAACTACCCACCAAGTGGAACACATGAGCTTCTTGGTCATGCGTAAGCCGACGATTGCTCACTGAACCTTGCATTCCCTACTTGGAGAATGTGCGAAAGCTTCATGGACCAGCTGACAACACAGTAACACGAGCCAGAGTAGCGAACTGTGATGAAGGCACCGCACTCCAAATTGGAATATCTGAAAACAATATTACGTTTAAAGAAAGAACACCACACTGCCGGATTTACCACTTTTACCTCTCCGGTGAAAGAAGCAAAATAGGACCACGTCATATGGCACACAATCCGATAACTGGAATCCCCTTTTCTTTGCCATTTCGTACGTCTCTGAGCTGTAAACGTAGAATGATGTGCACGTCTCTGTCCGGAAATTGAAAACACCGCTTTAAAGGGTTCAGTGTTTGGATGAGCACTTCGCACCAAACGCCGGAACACTGCGGAATCATCGACAAGCACGGACTGCCTAATAAGGACTGCACGGCTAAACGCGCAATACCAATTGTAATAATAATAATGGTATATTTCTCGACCATGGTCGAGAAGCACTCGCAAGCGCATGATCATGGTGTACAACATTACTCAAAACAATGAGCCATACAAGGAGTTCAAGAAAGCTAGTCAAAATCGTCGGAGGCAAAGCAGCACAGCTAGAGCTAGTTTTAATCGACCGAAATTATAAAGGTTCGCGCGGCAAATACGGTTTGGTTTTGAATCCGGGTTGGTTGGTGGTGACCCATGGGAATGCAAAACATGTCGTGAAAATATAGCGCTAAGGATGCGTTATAAACCAAAATAGTGCAAGCTGTGGATTACGGAGGCCTATTGTGGTTCCATGAACGGAATAAGTTATGAACATGAACAGACAAGGAATGAATGGGAGTACACTCGTGAACTTTGGTGAATATGAGGAGAACGGCTCACTATGAAGACGAGGATGGCCCGGAATGACGGATATTCCCGGTCTCAATAAACGGAGTGCATTATGAAAAGGGGAGACATGAACAAACTGCGTGTAAGCGGACTAAGAAACGTTGATGAATGTGAAGGAAACAGCAATCCATATAAAAGGTGAGTTTAGGTTCAGGATCAATAACCCGTATCATTCAGAAAAAAAGGAGCGCAACTTGAATGCCTTAAATTGGTGAAGAATCAATTTCAAGCCGGGTAACGATCAAAAGAAAAATGAAATCTTGCGAAGGAAAACTGAGTGAAAAACCTCCGCGTAGGCTCGCGCCTTATTGTTCTGATAAGCTGACAAAAATATATTTACTTATTGATTCTCAGTGATATTCGGCGTCATCATTGGGAACCACGGATGGTAGGGGGATAAGTGGACTTGCTTTCGGATGGCGTATCGAAATTCAATGAGTAAAAAATCCCTGTGTTGCGTATTCTGGCTCTGTCATTGGATTGTTTCATATGAGACCAATGTGATGTGCAGCATCCCGTGGGTATAGGTCTTCAGGCGGGGTAAGGGACATGTCAGTCAATCAGTAGAAGGTAGCTTGTGAACTGTTATTTGTGAAGACTCCGGCGGTAACATCAGTAGAAGAGGTGTTTCGTCAGAAGACGCCTGTCAATCTGCTGGTAAGCAGTTGGGAGTGTTTTAGGTCGTGTGGCTCGATTGCAATCCCGTTCGGTATAAAAGATTCCGTTTAGGTCTCTGTCAGTAAGGGTCGAGGTGTGGAACTTGGTCACCGAAAGTGGAGCCCGAGAGAGTGGACGACGACAAACCTGAAATGAATGATGTTAGCAGTCTGGACATGGTTCCAGCTGAGTGACAATAATAAATGGCGACAGTTAATAATGAACTGGTTGGGTTTATATGAACGGTCGGTGGCACATTTCATATTTTGGTCCGGGTTTAAATTCGAGATTTTAAATAACGTAGGGTTGATAAGTACTACTTCAGGCTTGCAAGATAGCGTAAACTGGGTGGGCTGCTGCGTCTGCATTTCAAAGGATAAATGGTTTGCACGCAATTAGAAGTTCTGGGAAACAATTAAGTAAGGTTGCAGAAAGAACCACTAGGACATCCGTGGTGATGCGTTAGAGAAAACTATTATCATGCACAGAAATGTGGACGTATGTTGTTCTTTGCTCCTACTCGGTAGTGCCGGCCTACTAAGATTTAATTTGAATGTGAGCAGGGAAATCTCATGACTCGGTGGTTGCTTGAATATCGTATTTGTTATAAGAGTGAGGAGAGATAGTAAGTAAGGAATGGAAAAATATGAACAGTTCTCCGCGTTCATTTTTTGTAGACTCAAGTGAGGTAGGTGTTGGTCATTTGTTGCCTCCGTATGTTATACATGTCAGTGGGCTTTAAGTCCAGGCTGCGGTAGTGATTGTAGTTGGCAGGAGGCTGTGGTTACTGTGAGGTAGGGTTGTAGACTTAAACGTGGACGAAGTCTTGGCTGACGCGTTTATAAATGACCGGTTGGCCAATATAAACTCACCAAGTCAAACAAATTAAAAGTGGTAAACAAAAACAAGCGAAAGAAGCAAAATCGGCCAAAGTTTACCTTCGGAAACAGGTTATCAAAGCCATCAGAAGACAGGATTATACCGTGACATTGGCCATTTTATCCTTCATGACACGACAGCTGAGTGGTGCATTACAGCACCTCTCGACCGATTGGACGGCATCGGCTGAGCCAGTGGGGGAGAACGGAACCTGGGAGGTTTACGTGAAGAGGACTAAAAATCGGCATGAGAAACTATCGTTACAGGAAACGATGAAGAATCAAAGAAGAAAGAAGAGGAGAAAAGAAGAACAAAAATTGAGTTGTATGGCGGTGGACTAGGTAGCCATGAGCTAAGCGTCGTTGCAATAGACGGACGGTGTCAATTTAAAAAACCGAGTCAGGTGGCATTAATACCACGGAAAGATCGAGATACGGTAATGTGAGGCAAGGTTATGGACAAAATGGACATTTATCATGAGGGGCGGTGGCATGGTGGCAGAAGAGTTGGCCGGCGAAGAGCTGAAGGGGAGGGAGAAAATATGGGGATACAAAAACATAAATACGTACATATAAATATATATATATATATATATCAGAGAAGGAGCAAATAGCAGTGAAGAGACGGGACACGGAGGTATCAGTGGTTGGACGAGACAGGTAGAGTTGGGTCAAATGGTGCAGGAGTAATTTGAATAAACCCTGATGAATTCGTTTATGACGGGCAAACATGGGGAGCAGCAGCAAACGAGAACCAACTTTTGAAGCACAGAAGTGATGGCTGTGAGCAGAAGGTGATAAACGAGGGAATATGAAGGAGAGGATCGACGGACACAGGTAAGAGTGAATCTAACAGTCTGATTTTTGCAGGCGTGGCATGTGGTGACGGCTTAACATGGGTGAAGCGGCAACAAATGGAAGTACATTAGGCAAGAAGAAGACGGCAGCAAAATGGCTAGAGAACGCAGAGCGAATGGAAGTATGGGGTGGTTGGCGAGGTGTAAAAGATCACTGGGGAAGGGTAACTTGGAGGTTAGGAGAACAGTGGTGCGAAGATGCATCATTTATAACAGTGAATAACATGGAAAAGAATAAGGAAGTGGAGGATCAGAAAAATCGGGTAATGGCAGATCACGTGGTTTAAAACTGTAGGTGAGAATGATGACGTTAAGATGACATTACACTGAGTGGAACGCGGAAAAGCAGCGCAGCCCTAAAGGCACAATGCAGATGCCTGTGGCGAGCAATGTTCGAAGCAGACGAGAGTGTTGACCGAAGAAAACCAGGCAAGATAAGACTAACCAGGTTGTTTCACTGCGGATGACACAGGAAGAAGACCGAGAAGAAGAAAAGAATCCGGACGGGAAGGCATGTGATGAAACAAAAATGCACGAAAAGTAGTTGTGCATCAGAGGTGGAAGACTGGAGCTTGAAAGTTGCGTGCCTACAGGCCACTGCACCAATGGATTGGGCCAGAAGTCGCTAATCGGTTCAGTGCCTAAGAGGACGATCCGTGGAAGAATCACAGATTCAGACATGGAAAATATGGAGGCGGTAAGAAGATCACGAATTTGGTCGTAAAAAATGCGAAGGTTGGAACGACGAGTTCTTATATTGTGATTGGTCATGGTTACGGATGTGTCTGGTGCGCAGTGGTGACAGTTATAAGGTGAACAAAAAGGGGTATCGCAAAATGGTAGCTAGTGCGGTATGCGATCAACGAGCTTTGTAAGCATATGGAGGTATCAAGTTAATACTGATAAGGAGCCGACAGGGGAGAAATGGGTGGAGAGGAACATGTTTCTGGCTCGAACAGAGTAAAATGGAAAGGGCGAGAGTGACGTCACGCAGTGAGGGTTGTCATTGTGAAACACAATAAGGACGAAAACAAAATGAATGGGTGTGCATACTGAGGTAGAACGACACCGAAGGGAAGTGATTAGAATGCCGATAAGAACGATGGAGGAGCGAAACGTGGCGGAAGAATGGTAGGAGCATGCGGTTTGCAACGGACAGTGATAAATGCGATAGGGCGAGGAGAGTTGTAGCGTGCAATCCGCAACCAGTGCTGGTGGGTGGAGCTGACCGTGCGCTGGACACACAACTCGAAAAACACTTTGTAGAATGAACACAGGAGGTGTGATCCACCAGCCTAATTGCGCTCGCACATCGTCGCAGACGGCCTGCACACCCGATGTGCGCCGGCCAAAGCGGTGGATCTGACCGCGCCCCGCGCCGTTGGGATAGGTGTGAGCGTTCATTGATGGTTTTAGAGAAGGCTGGGCAACCACGATGAGGGTATATGGTCCAGGACCAACTGAACAGGTTGCGGGAACTTGGACAACAGAGCCAACGGGAACAGCGATCAACAGACGGCCACACAGCATTATAATCCAGGTGCATCAGCCAGGAAGGCCGTCAGTGTAGTGCCCGAGGTGGTTGAACGGCTTTGGGGATCGCGTGAAAGGGAAATGAGATAGAGAAAAGCAGTCTGTATATAGTCCAGCTGAGTATCAACGGTTAACGGGAGGAAGAACAGAATTGAAGCACGAGCCCATCGATGCAGCTGATCCCTGAGACAAACTGAGGCCATGGAAGGTGAGACTTAAAAAGGAAACGCATAAGTGGGAGCTAGAAGATTCAATGGGAAGGTTAATATTTCGCCTAGAGTAGTCATTCGCCAGAGGAAAATACTAAGATCTGCATGAAATTAGAGAAGAAATTTAGCTGGGGTATAGGGTAGGGGCAGAGTTAGTGACGTCATAACTGGGTGTTGAGTTCAGTTAGTGAGCCACGCTAAGTGAGAGAAACGAAGCCAGATTTTTCGGTTCAAAATCGCGGGGGTGGTGACGGAAGTATATGTGGTGAGACCTGGTGTGGGAAAGAGGCATTTTAGGCTAAGAGATATCAAGAAGTGCTGGGTTACTTACCGTGCTTGCGTTATTAAGTAGAGGAGAGTAATGAGTATATATGCATGTATATATATGCATACACATACATGTGCACCTATTTATAGATAAATATATATATATATGTATATATATTTATATAGCTGACCAGGGAGTAGTTACTGATGCAGTTTCTACAGCCTTGTTGGGGTCGGTTTCAGGGCTGCAAACGCGACATAACTAAAAAAAGGTATTAAATCGTGGAGCGGATGGGGCATATTGACAATCTGTGAGGAGTATTACGGTGGCCTCTCTAAAAATGCGAACGCATTTGGAAGGATTTATTTCGAAGTTAAATTGGCAGGATCCTACAAGTTGGTATGGAAAAACAGCTATTCGACGCAGACATGCTTTACATATGTCGATGGCGAAGTCTAAGGAGAAGCGATCAAACAGGGCATTCAGAATTTAAAATCTGTGTAGTTATTTAGGAAGGTAAGATAAAGCGAGAAGGCAGGGCAATGGCCTAAAAGTCGAGGCCTTTCTCTTAAGCTTGAATTTCGGTTATCTGAACATTGAATAAGCACAAAGTAGTCGGGACAGAAGGAAATTTATCAGTAGCACTCACGAATGCACACTTTGACTGAGAAGATCTGATGTGCAAAGGAAGCTCATTCCTGGTTCTGGAGTACTTGGGAAGGAAGAACCTAGGGCTTAGAACAGTCCTCGCGGAGGGTGTGGTAGCAGTGTACTGTCTATTGCGGAGTGAATATCCAGTACCCGAGGAGAAACACAACCGACTTGGAGAATAAGACTGCTTAGGCAATAGCTTATTCCAAAATCAAAATATACCAACTGATAAGCTGCTTTGTGGATCTTCTCTGAATACATTCGATAATAATCCTGTAAGATTTTCCCTAGTAGAGATTAGGGGAAAATATTCAAAAAGGCTCCCGGCATGTACCTTGTACATGTAAAGAATGCTCTCCCTAAGCGGAAAGGATCTGAACAGAAGAGCAAGACACTTTTTAACCTCCGCCGTTTGAAAGACAGCATGTTCCGAGAAGTTGAATGAGCAAGAATAAATTTAGCCAAGGTCTCTTACCAAGGGCTAGCTGTCGATGGGTGAACCGCCGATGCATAAAGAACCAGGAGGAACCTGGCTTTTGTAAGTAAGAAAAATACACTTGTCGGCAGAGAATTTCATCTCCCAGGTTGAACACTACCAATCAAGAGCGGCTAAATCAGTTGAGATTTTAGGGAAAGTAGTACTGCGGTTGCCGGTCAAAAAATTTTACGCTATCTAAATGTCGCCCGCGAACAAAAAATGCTTGCCTTTAAGTATTGTTTGAAACATCATTTATATATAGGAGGAAAAGCAGGGGGCCAAAAAGGCTTTCCTGAATAACACAACCAGTAATAGGCTTTGGGTTAAGGTGTGCCCTTTAACCAAGTTCCCTCTTTGTGAATGGTAACGATTGCCGAGCGCTTCCAATTAGCAGGTACGGTGCTACCATCAAGTGAAAGAGTGAAAAGACTAGGCAGCGTCAGTTATTCCGTCAGCTGTTTGAGGTCTGCTTTAGGCCAAGCCAGGCCGAAACTTAGTCTACTCTCTACCTGTCATTCTGAAACCACGCGAACTCACAATGATGCCCTTCGGGCGAGGACTACCTTTGGTCGGTATGACTCGTGTGGAAAGTTACATCCTCGCGCCTTCAGCAGTTTTCGTCGTGCCAAGTGTTTCGAATGTGGCGAAACTGACCAAATTCAGTTAGTTCGTAGGCATTCTCAAATATACTATTCTTCTTTACCGGACGATTTGAGCTGAGACAGTTGCCCGGCTTTTCCCTTCCGGTGACTGCACTGGCATGGGAACTACTTTTTCTCTAGTTTCCGCTGGGTGGTACGCTTCAGCATGATTTCACTGTGGACACTGGTGGTGTGGAGCTTTTAATTCCCACTTCTATTTTAGGTCGTGCCGTTCCCAATATTCACTCACACCAGACTGAATTTAATGTTAAGGGCATTTTAGTCACACGCACGATTTGCGGACTTGATTCCCGTCCAGCGAATGGAGAGGCAGAACGATATCACTTGATGGGTTTTAGTAATTATATTGGTTAGTCTGTATAAATGACAGGAGATGGGGGACCGAACGAGCTAATGAGCAGGGCTGATGAGCTGGAGCACGCCTTGCCGCCTGCTTAGTGTGACGTAAGTTTCTCGATGCGATCGAAGTTTCCGTTTCTAGGTGGACTCAAACAAATCAGATTTCAAGCAACCAGTCGAATAAGGGAACCGAGGCTGGGCCGAATTCCTGACCTATTGAAAAGCCTGGTCAACATTTGTTAAGTCAGTTGCGTACCTCAATGGATGACTGGTGGGTATCACCCAAATGTCCTACAGGACTTCTGAGATAGGCTGATGTGTTCGACCGAAGGAGATAATAATACCGCACTGGTTAAATTGGGTCTAGATGAGTGAAAGTACTTAGAAGTGCTTTTTCCCTGACTAAAAGCCATTTGATGTGACTCAGAAGAAAGACTGGAGAAAAAATGTTGCCTATAGCCCGAGTAGGACCTGGGACCGGAGTTGGTCGCTTATGGGAAGCGGTTGTCATTCCCAAGTAGATCTGAGGGAAACTACCCATCCGTAAACAAGACGCGGCCAAGCTTCAAGCTTGCAATTGCATTTTATTGAGTTTGGTATCTGCGAAGCCGCCACAGTATCACTGCACTTCCGCTGACCATTTTGGGCTTATGTAATGTTTCTCTCATAGATAAAGCTGAGAACTAATTTAGGTGTGTCCTCCTCGTTCCGCAGACCTCTCCGCCTGCACCTCGGTTAGAGGCCGGGTTGGTATTTCCATATCACTTCTAGCACAGAAGCAACCTTCGTTGTCTGAATTAATTTGCTGCCATCCAATGCCTTCGGTGGTGTAAAGATAACTCCTGTAGGGTTGGTTGGAGAGGGTATCCCGTGTTTGTTAAGCATCGTGTGTTGACCTGCAGATTCAAGGAACCCGTAAGGGAAGTTCACGATATTTTGATCGCCGAAAGGTCTTTTGGACCCATTTCATCGTCTGATTGGCAGCTCCCATTGCTACTCCTCTGAAATCCGACGGATATACTCCAAGAATATTCGTGGATAACCGAACCACTTTGAATACCAGGCTTCGTCAACCTACTGTAAGTCAAATCTCGCAAATCGAGCAATGCATAGCCAATTCAAACGAATCCCAAAACCAGAACAAGATTGATTCGTAGCTTCTACGGTACTAAATTGAAATGCACAAAGGATGCAAATATATACGAACCTCAAGTATGCGGCCAAATAGGCTTCACAGTAAAACCCAAAGGTCCAAAGCCCCGTGGCTCAAGCACGACAGTCAGAAACGGTTCAAGGCCAAATTCAAATGTCTCACATGGATAAACAAACGTGAAAATGTGTGGTGTATGAGCAATCTTTTCAAGATAATGTTGAATATAGTCAAATTCACAAAGCACGTTGAACATTTAGAAGGATTTTCAGTATTCGTTCTTTACACCGCCGGCCAAAATCCTTCCGCGAAAATGGTTGTCTGAGGGTCAGGAAGGGGTCATGGTTCTCACCCTATCTACCTTTAACTTATTGTTAGTGCCTGTGGTTACTAACTTCCTGTGTTATCTGAACGTGAAACAGATTTTCGCAGTAGTCATCATCGCACAATCCATAAGGAATCAATTCCAAATCCCGCTGCACAACTTGAGATTGACATATTCATCAGGAGACCGGCGCATTTAGTCAGACGCACGATGAAGTTGAAGGCTTCGCAGAGTGAAGTGTTTCGCCGCACGAAATAAGTCTAAGCATCACAAGCAGTAACCCGTTGCAGCAACTGGTTAGACTAATTTTGTTTACAAGCACGAGCGCAGAAGTTGAACGCAGGTGCAACGCCTAATGAGATATCGCGTAAAATTCACAGGTCACGAACCAGTGGAATTACATAAAATTAAAGCACCAAATCTTCCGAAAGAAATGAAAACCGGTTTCTGATTATGGATAAATTTCGAAAACAAGTGTACGGCGGACAGTATCGAAATACACATGAACAAGGAGACTGATCGAATACTGGCATCTATCAGAGTATTTCAAAGTTTTTCTGTGCACAAAATATGTGACAATCAATATTGTATAAAATGTAAATAAATGTTCTTCTTTAAAGAAAATAATAGTTTCACAATGTGCTCACAGCTAGTATGCCTCACCTGAACTGTTCAAGTGAAATACTGGTGAATTTCTCCTCTTTGCCTATGTGCACGCTAGATAGAAACTGGAACTAATTACATTTGCAACCTTTCAGAAAAAATGGGTCCAGTTGATTAGTTGTAGGGCATGAAATGCAATAAAGTGCTGAGTAACTCGGAGCGAGGTGATCTGCGAGCTACTTTGTCTTTTGTATGTGGTTTCGAGCTCGAATCATCAACATTTTCCTCGCTGTTTCCTGCTACGAGTGGATTAACTCTCTGATGTCTCGAACACGTTCTTCGTTTCTTCTGTTTCCTGTAATGTAACACAACTGTAGGATCTGTCCAATAGGCAAGGCTCAGTTCGGCGGTGGTGCAGTTCTCTTTTAGCATTCGTGCTACCTTAAAACCCAATACCAGTGCAGTCGTTTTGAGCTCGTTTAGAGATACTGACTTCAGCACAGCAACTTTTGTTTTGGCAAAGGGTACTTTGTTTCGCCGCCGGCCATGCAGTTTCACCCAGGTACCGTACACTGTCACTGGGTCGGCAAATTTCAAGCTGCTTTGGGTGACCTGCTGGTGTCCTTTTTTGAGATATTTCACAAGACTCCGGGCAACTTCTCCTTTTCTCAATAAGTGACTTGACGGTGGTCTCTTGGGTAAAGCAACTTCATGTTGCCCACTGTGACGTCCCGTCTTTGAATTCGCCATCGAAAGCACCGACTGATCCTTTGAAGGAACTTCACTTTCCTGAGATGGACCGTTGGATTCAATATCGAAAGGCTGATCGTGTTCTACAGAGGCACTTCTCTCAGCAACATTTGAGCAATTTATTGATGCCGATTGTTGAAGTTCGCTCGTCAGGGGTCCGAGAAGTGTGCAGCCTAGTATCGTCCGCGTAGCGAATGGTTCTTTTCGATTGCTTATGCTCTGTTCAAGCACCCAGTGAGCCTCTGGTACATTGCATCCAATTAGTATGTCGACGTGGGGGCTAGAAACTTCTTCGAACTCTATGTCCCTGAGATGAGACCATCTCTTGGCGATCGATCTAACAGAGTCGACTGGTCTCATTGGCAAGCTGCCTATTGCAAAAGCTTCCGGAATTTCTACGGTCCCCTCATCAGATAAAGACGTTAACTGCAGGGTCAGCTTCTTAGAATTGCTAACATGACCCCCTGCAATCGTGCTGATAGTGAGCGAGGTAGGCTCGCCTACTAGTTCACAGCTTTCTACAAGCTCGCGAGTAATCAGCGAGGTATCCGACCCCGTGTCCAAAAATGCATTGACCCTCCTCAGTCCTTTAGGTGTCACGATACCGACAGGTACGATGCCTAATCTTGCCGGTTTGAAATCATCATGTCCCGTTGAACAGACAATTTTGGGTTCATCTGGCTGAATAGGTCTATTGTTGAGAAGGCCATGCAGTAACGAGTGATGATTACCCAAGCATCCGTTTTGGTTGCATTTCACTCTTAAGCTGCATTCAGAGGCTCGATGAGAGTTGTTCAAACACATAAAGCATGAGCCAATCCTTTTTACTGCGCACCACCGATCGGGCACACTCATCCCATGAAAGGTCGGACAATATGGTGACCGATGCAGGGAGTTGCATAGCTTGCATTCAGCTGACCTCTCGGGTTCTTGACTTATCATGTGCATGTTAGCCAAAGACTGGGTTTGGTTACAGTCCTTCTCCACAATTTGAGATGTTGGTTCCCTTCGCGCCAGTCTGCAACTTTCGCGTACGATTTGTCCAAATCGACTGTTGGCGATACGGGATTGACGACCTATGAACTCCGTCAAATCGTTGAACGTAGATTCCCGCTTAAGCATATTTTTACTTTTTCAGCTTCCTCTGCCCATCGGCTCTGTAAATCAATAGATAGACATCGGACAATGCATTCCTGTGTGTGCAATGCATTCAGATCAGACTGGTATCCAAAGTGCTCCAGTGCTATACTGCAATTCTGCATTTTTATCACCAAACTCGACAGTGATTCAGCCTTGCCCTCAGTCCTTTTCGCCTCCAATAAAACACTATCAATTAGGCTTCTAGCCACCTTGAATGGTTGTCCAAACAAAACTTTCAGGATTCTGCGCGCCCTGATGTACCCCATCGGTGGATCCAGCATCGCGCAGCCTTCGATAGCACTTTTGGCTCTCCCACGACAGTAATGTAATAAATACAAAAACCTTTGACCAGGATCTGCAACTTTGCACTCAACAAAATTTTCGAATTGTTTCATGAATATACAGTATTGCTCGGGGTGCCCGTTGAAGTGGGACAGCTCCACTCTCGGCAGGTCAAGAGCCAAAACCTCGGTAGTTTCAGGCTGTCTCAAGGGTTTATATTCGTCGATCACGGTGCCTTTTCGATGTTGACATTGTGAACTACATGTTTTCTTTGCTGGCTCTCTGAGACCAGTTCCTTGTGTAAGGGGCTCTGCTTCCTTTCTGGCTAACCGCAGCTCGTTTTCTAATTCTATTACTAACATTCTATAAGTAATAATATCGTCAAACGCATCGCGGTTAGAGATATATGACCTGGCACTGACAGAGCCAGTAAACTTAGCAATATCTAGAGAATCAATAACACCCGAACCATCCCCAGAGACTTGCCAAGCTATTTCCTGTTGTCTCAAAAGGTCCTGGCTTCCTCGTCTGGGCATTTCCAATGGGTTTTCTTGTCCAGGTTCCACTTGAGTACTGTAAGTCAAATCTCGCAAATCGAGCAATGCATAGCCAATTCAAACGAATCCCAAAACCAGAACAAGATTGATTCGTAGCTTCTACGGTACTAAATTGAAATGCACAAAGGATGCAAATATATACGAACCTCAAGTATGCGGCCAAATAGGCTTCACAGTAAAACCCAAAGGTCCAAAGCCCCGTGGCTCAAGCACGACAGTCAGAAACGGTTCAAGGCCAAATTCAAATGTCTCACATGGATAAACAAACGTGAAAATGTGTGGTGTATGAGCAATCTTTTCAAGATAATGTTGAATATAGTCAAATTCACAAAGCACGTTGAACATTTAGAAGGATTTTCAGTATTCGTTCTCTACACCTACATTGCCCAATGCGAAACCGGAAGGTATGTAAGTTTGGTTTGACCTTACTTCGCGGTTCCCTTAGTAAGTGCATGCTTCGGTCCTTTGTGCTTCGTGGACCACCTGCGCGTTACTCTAATGCTCGGCACTGTACGAATATGTTAACCAGAACAGTATTCTCCGCGCCCCGTGAGAACGAGAAGGCGATTGGGAGAGATAGTGGTTAGCGTGTATTTGGGAGCGTGCGTGAGAGCGTGCGCAAGAGCAACGGTCAAATGGCCACCGCGCTTGGCAGTCAGCGTTCAATTAAACAATAAACGTGGTAAAAGTATGAATGAAGATGGCCACCGCTACAGGGGCCTCCTCCTATAAGTCCGACGGAGTTGGGCTTCGATCGTGATGGTAAGCCGGAATTATTGGCTGTCCAGGAACTCCTCATAGCTTGTCCGTTATATTGTCGGTGACGTCGAACGACTGCTGATGAGTTTACCGGTGCCTGCACTCTCGAGGTCAGATGTGCGTAGGTCCAACTGTGTTTTGGCGCCCACGGGTCTCATACGAATACGAGCCGGAAAATGCCTCGTCAGGTCCATCCAAAAAAGCGTCCAGTTGCCGTCTCCAGTGCCAGGCTGACCACTCGTCCCGTTGTTCAGTGAGCGGTTGGCTCCTTGAACGTGCACGGGAGTCAGCGAGACTGAGGATGAAGCCAATGTGACTGTGTAGATCCATCTGACAGAGGGCAAGGTAAACTGGAACGAAATAGCGCCTGAGGGCGCCGGCGAATGTTGGACTGTAATAACAACACACAAACGATGTTCGGTGTTGTTGTAGTCGCTAGGAGACCAGAAGAAAATGAAATCATAACTACCGATTGTAATTTCACGGGTCTGTTGGTTGGTAAATCCATGGCGAACTTCCCAACTTATTGCTAACAGTCGGTTGTAAAAATCGTCACGAAATCGGCGAAGCGGACGGGATTTCGTAGTTGGCGACCGCGACGGCTACTTCGCGTTGCGGGTACGGTTGGAGAATCTGATGGACTAGCTGCCGAGTCCTCACTAGGCGCAATTGGGGGTGGTTCGAGTGGTAACTCGCTCGATGCAGGTGACTGAGCGACTTGAGTGGGTGTAAATTGGCCGAGCGGCTTGCACTCAATGACGGCAGGCTTGAGACGGTCGATAGATACGGTGTCGTGTCGTCCGTTGATATCTATGACAAATGTTTTAGCCCTACGTTTTATCACCCGAAACGGGCCAGTGTATGGCGCTTGTAGTGGTGATCGAACGCCATCGACGCGAAGGAATACATGAGTAGCGGTTCCTAACGCAGTTGGGACATAACTTGTAGACTGTTGTTCACGCGGCGGACTGGACTTGAGCACTCGCATGTGCTGCGTAAGGCGCTGAGCATAGTCACTGTAGTCGAAAGTCACGGTTGGTGAGGGGGCTACCAACTCCCCAGGCAGACGAAGTGTACAGCCATATACTAGTACGGCCGGTGTTGTGTGTAACTCCTCCTTAACGGTACTGCGCAGGCTTAAGAGTGCTAATGGTAGTGTTTCACTCCAAAGGGGGTTACCGTTTGCTCGAAGGGCGGCTTTTAATTGCCGGTGGAAATGCTCAACCATACCATTGGCCTGCGGGTGGTAGGCTGTCGTCTTAACGTGTTCGCAACCGAGCGTGGCGAGTAGGCTGCCGAAAGCGCCGTCAAAGTGTGGACCGCGATCGGTGGTCACTATTGCCGGGCAACCGAAATGACTAACCCAGCCGGTCAGAAAAGCTTTCGCGGCCTCTTCCGACGTGGAACGAGGGATATAAATAGCCTGCAGCCAGCGAGTAAAACGATCCACGCATGTGAGTATGTAAACGTACCCAAGCGAAGGTGGAGTGGTCGTACGAGTTCGACGTGCACATGATGAAAACATGTTCTAGGTTCTGGGAACCTGGCTAACGCCGTCTTAGTGTGCCTATGGGTATTAACACGTTGACACTGCAGACAAGCACGAGCCTATTGACGGACATCTCGTTTGACATTGTGCCAAACAAAACGCTCAGTTATCAGTTTCACCGGGGCAGTCACACCCGGATGAGCCAGATTATGGAGTGTCAGGAACGTAAGATAAGAGTGGGCAGCAGGAACTATTGGCCTACGGCGACCTTGCGACACATCGCACACGATGGTATTCTGGTAAGCTGGGATAGACACTGTGGGTAAACTCAAAGAACCGTTTTGTCTAAGTTGTTCGATGTCAGGGTCCATAGTTTGAGCCTGTGCCATTGCGTCCAAGTTGATGTTCGGCGTCTGTGACAGACTTAGTTGATATACGCGCGATAAGGCGTCTGCGACGGGATTAAGTGTCCCAGAGACGTGTCGTATGTCCACAGTAAACTGTGAGACAAATTCTAAGTGGCGAATCTCGCGTGGTGAGTATCGATTCGAAGCTGACTTTAGTGCATAAACCAAAGGCTTGTGGTCTGTAAGCACCGTGAACGAACGGCCTTCGAGTGCATGTCGAAAATGACGGATTCCCAAGTAGATGGCTAATAACTCTCTACCGAATGTGCTGTACCTTGATTCCGCGTTTTGTAGGCGCTTGAGGAAGAATGCTAAAGGTTGCCAAGAGTCATCTACGAACTGTTGCAGTACTGCTCCAACCGCTGTGTCCGAGGCATCCGTCACTACCGAAATAGGAGCCAAAGGGTCAGGGTGGGTAAGGAGTGCTGTGTTGGCGACAGCATCTTTGACCAAGGCGAATGCGGCTTGTGCCGTGTCGGGAAACACGAACTTCCGCTCACCTCCGCGCAACAGGTCGGTGAGGGGTTGCATCATTTCCGCACAGTGAGGAATAAATCGGCGGTAGAAATTCACCAGGCCGGCAAACTGACGCAACTGGCGAAAAGATTGGGGTTCAGGGTAGTCGCGAATAGCGGAAGCTTTATCTGACAGAGGGCGGGTACCCGAAAATGAAATAGAATGTCCTGTGAAGGTGATATCAGCCCGGCCTAATTCGCATTTCGCGATATTGTTCGTAACGCCGTGCTGGCTAAGGCTTTCGAAAACTGCTCGTAAGTGTGTAGCGTGCTCTTGCTCTGAAGAACTCGCCACCAAAATATCATCCAGGTATAAGTGGACATTTTCCAAACCACGAGTTGCCTCGTGCATGAACCGTTGGAAGGTCTGGGCTGCATTGCTGAGTCCAAACGGCATTCTCAGAAACTCGAACAGCCCGAAAGGTGTAGTGACGGCAGTTTTAGGGATATCGGCCTCTGCTACCGGGATCTGCTTGTACGCACGAACTAAACCGATACGGCTGAGGACGGAGCAACCTGATAAAGACGAAGTAAGGCTCTGTAAATGGGGAATCGGGTCAGGGACGGTGACTTGATTAGGCGCTCTGTAATCACCACAGGGTCGCCAGTTGCCACTAGACTTAGGGACCATATGAAGAGCAGAAGCCCAAGGGCTACTGGAAGGGCGTATTATACCCAGTTCTAGCATATGTTCGAATTCAGTCTGTGCAACACGAATCTTGTCTGGTGCTAACCGACACGGCCTACTGAACACTGGGGGTCCCTTAGTATCGATATGGTGAGTGACGTTGGTGGTCACTGCTGGGAGAGGCCCGGCCTGCCAAAACATGGCTGGGTAGGCAGCGATGAGTTCGCTATAAGGTTCGTGTGCCGGTGGTTGGATGCAAAAAGGCGTGACGTGATTCACTCGTGAATTACAACCCGCAACAGCGAGAGTGGTCTGACGATCCACCACTCTGCGGCGCCGTGCATCAACTAGCAAGTCAAAGTGCTGTAGGAAATCAATGCCTAGAATTGGGTACGGGACGTCGGCGATGATGGATACTCAACGAAAATTACGCTTTAAACCTAAGTTTAAGGTGAGCGACCGCTGGCCAAACGTTGAGATGGCCGTGCCATTGGCAGTGCGTAGTGTTTGGGCCTGCGGCGTGCTATTGTCACCTTTCGCTCGGGGGAGGACGTTCACTTCGGCATCGGTATCTACAAGGAATAGGTTATTTGAAATGAAGTCCCTTACGTTCAAAAGGCGACTATTGGTGTGATAACCGGCTTCGTGGGTCGCTACCACGGGCCGGGGGTTGTTTCCCTGATGGGCACCGGAAACGTACACCCTTGTTCGCATCGTTTGGCTTCCCCACCAAAACGACTGTGGTATTTACAATACCCCTCTTTTGAAGAGCCAAAATTTCGTCGCAAAGACGGACTATGGCGCCTAGGTTAGCTTGCTCGGTGCCGCTCCTGTGACCCACTTCTAACTGCTGGGGGTTGCAGGCTGGCGTCAATTCTAGAAAAAACTGACGCGAGGTCGTTAGATGTTGGCAGGGCAGGCACCGTTGTGACGGAGGACCTGGTTACTTCAGATACAGCGGGGTTGTATCGTGAGATAATGTCATCAGCTTTTGCTGCAGTTTCCTCCTCTGAACATTTACGCCTGGAACTTAGTAAAACTGGGATGTTTAGCGGCAAACACTGCAGTCAAAGTGCTCTTAAGAGCGGGTCCTCGCCTACAGTCGGTCCTCTCAAGCGCTGCATCTCGCGCAGCAGTTTGGAGAGCTTCCTACTTCCAAGCTCAACGTTTTAAAGTTGTTGCATCCGTTGGTCCTGCGTTGGGGTCGTGCGGGCAATGACGGCCTCTTTTAAGGCCTCATAGCTTCGGGAAGAGATTATTACGTCCCTCACTTGCATTGTGACCTCCGGCGGGAGGTGGCCTGCTACCCACCTGAAACTGCTGGAGTCACTGGTTATACGGCAGTTTTCGAATTCTCACTCGACCAGCGTGAACCAGAGTTCTGGATCAGCAGGCGTGAATGCCGGTATGTGCAGCGTGATCGCCCCAACGGTGGGGTCTGAGCAGGGTTTCCGTTCGGCAGACATGGCGATTACTGTATGGAATACAGACGGGAAAAGAAATCAACGACCAATGAGGCAATATAATCTTCGGGAAAAAAATCACGACGAACTAGACACACAAAATATGTATGGACGAAAAAAATTATTTGGTAAACCGACCAAAAAATTCAACAGATAGGGAAACAATGAAACACACAAAAACGCACGCAGACGGGACCTTGAACGGTAGAAAACAAGGAAACTCACATGACTTGGGGATCACGTCGGGCTCACCAATTTGTAAGGTTGGTTAGACCTTACTTCGCGGTTCCCTTAGTAAGTGCGTGCTTCGGTCCTTTGTGCTTCGTGGACCACCTGCGCGTTACTCTAATGCTCGGCACTGTACGAATATGTTAACCAGAACAGTATTCTCCGCGCCCCGTGAGAACGAGAAGGCGATTGGGAGAGATAGTGGTTAGCGTATATTTTAGGTGTGCGTGAGAGCGTGCGCAAGAGCAACGGTCAAATGGCCACCGCGCTTGGCAGTCAGCGTTCAGTTAAACAATAAACGTGGTAAAAGTATGGACGAAGATGGCAACCCCTACAGGTATGCTTTCTCCCTTCCATGGCCCCAACTACTTCTTACTTATTATTTTGAAGGACGCTTGCTTGCAAATTCCTTTACACAAGGATTCCCGTGAGTTCACATCTATCATTAGCTCATTTGGTTTGTACATATTCAAGTTTCCGCCCTCCGGACTGAGCGTCCCTCTGGCCAGTTTCAGGTCCGTTATGGATGCTACCATTTAGGGACTCGGAGTTGTCGAATGTTGTCAATTTGATATGGTTAGCCACGCACCCACACAAACAGCCCATGGTGACAGACTTGGATTTGTTGCAACTCTATGGTGAATTGAACATTGCCACTTAAGATTTGTTTGATTCCAATTCTGGTGGGTTTCTGGGATATCACATAACTGAGGCTGGTTATAAACCTGATCGTAAGCGTCCCGTGCATTTGGTTGCAGTGTGTGCCACTAAAACATCACTGAAATGCTTTCATTGATTGGTCCTCTCTAATGTTGTTCGCATTTGATTCCGAATTTTCCTTTCGTTGTGGCACCTATTTTCGCGGTACTCTCATCCAGCAACTTCTTGTCGTCAGCCAAACAAGTAGAAGTAGTGCGTTTTATTTTATCATACCGCAATTCCGAGGCATTTTTGCTTTCATTCACCCCAAAAGCACATTTCACCCTCACCACTGATGCATTTCCCACTGGAATTGGGGCTATGTTAGAACAGGATGGATTCCCTGTAGTTTGTGTTTCACTTCGACTTACTAATACCATAAAAAGCCATCCTTAGAGACAAGGTGAAGCTCTGGCTTCTACTGATCTGTCAAGCGGCTTCATGAGTATCTGCTTGAATCCGGATTCACCATTTTTTCTGATCAAGACGCATTCCCTTTCATTTACTACACACCCAAGTCATTACACAAGTCCACTGCCACAGTAGTCCAACGATGGTGCATAGCGCTTTTTGCTTTTCAGTATAAAATTCACCATTGTATTAGCAAACAAACCCCAAAGGTGAATCATGTATCCAGATACACTCAGTCAGATGCTCCATGTAACTCCGATTCTTTGCTAGTGCAACCACTTCCTGTGAGCCGACAAGATTTAATTCGCGATTCACGTGGATACTTTGTATCTATTTTCGCTGCAATAAAACGAAGATGGAATGCTAATATTAGGCGTACATTTCCTGATTTTTTCCAAGGGGAGAGTAGTTAGCTATGACGGCCGACAGGATTCTACGTTTAAAAGGCCGCATTGTGGTTCCCTTATCACTCCGGCGAATAATACTACCTGATTTGCATTCTGGTCATGCAGGAATTAAGAAAATGAAAGCGCTGGTTTGCCTGACTTTCTAGTGGCCTGTGCTTGATCGTGATATCATGCAATTCACCAAAGGGTTGTGACGTTTTTGTAAACAAAACTCATTTTTGCTTTCTAAATGGACTGCATGGCTGGTACCTTGCGGAGCTTGGGAGAGAATCCATGCCGACTACTGTGGTCCGTTCCTCAATAAATATTGGGCTTTGGTGGTAATTGGTTCCTATTCCTCGTGTCCGGAAGCATACTTCACAAAATCGGCTGGTGCGAGCCTCATACCAACTACCATGGGGAAGACATTCCGCGGTGACGGAGTGCCCTCTGCGTTGATTACTGATAACGGAAGCCGCTTCATTGCCGAAAAGATTACCACCTGGCTTGAAGGAATAAGATGTCGTCACAATGCTCACTGCACCCAGACATCCACGGTCAAACGGAGTGGCTGAAAACTTCGTTCACACGTTGAAGAGTGCTACAGAGACAATCAATAAGTCAAACACACGAGAGCTTGAGGAAGGTATCGACGGTATCCTGCCTCAGTACAGGAGTGCCGCTCATGATACCACAAGTTCGGGTCCAGCAACATTATTTATGTGTCAAGTGTTCCGTTCGAATTTAAGATGCATTGAATCCGCTGATGTATCCTTCCACCAAAGAAATGATTTACGTCCACAGTCTGGAATTGTGGTGGGGCGAATTGGTAATCATATGGCGGGAGTTATGGATATGAATGGTGGATCGGTACAGCGGAGACATGTTTATCAATTTCATTACCGATTTCCCGAAATTCCTGCCGACACCGATTATGTCCCAAATATCTCACACGTCGATTCTGATTGGGAAATACCTGGTGAACTTGTTTTGAGACGTTATGAATGCTTGGCCCCACCACGGGCCAAAGACTACGAAAACTCTGGCTTCTTCCTAGCTGTGGTGGGTGTGTAGCTTGCCCATGATGCCGTCTTTCGTCATCACGTTTATGCATCATCACACACATATGAGCGACCTTGGATTGTGTGCATAATTAACGGTGACTCGTGCTTCAAGCTGCTGTGTTCTACAGCCTATCCAGACTTGGGTAGTTGCTACCATCCATTCTTTGCAATAGGATTCCACAAAGACCAAAGGGAGTACCTTCGCGGATACCTTGGTCACGTTACGGTGGTAGCATTAACGCTGTACTGCCCTGTGGATCAGACTTTTGAGCCAAAGGTTTTGGTCAGGGTTCCTAAAAAAAACCCTTCTGAAGTGTGGGTAGCCCCGAAGCATTATTCACTCAGGAACCTCCAGCATACGCTTACCACAAACCTAATAGGCTAACCTTCCCTGTTGAGCTATAAAGAGCGATGCACTGTGCTAAAACTTGACCCTTTATAGATTAGACAAGTTGGGCCTAACCTACTTTTTTATATGGACTTATTCATCGCCCCTCTCTCGCTTTTACAAATTCCATACCGTTTTCCCCACCCTAACCTCACCCTCTACGCCACAGGGACTTCAGTCTGGCCATCTCACAACCGAGGCTTGCAATAGGACCTAATTTTTTTCTTAACAAAAACCCAAAGCTTTGGAATAAGCTACCCTTAACTATTCGCAAGTGTGCGCGAATAGCCATAACTTACCACTGATCACCTGTCGCCTTTGACTAACACCAGTATATCCGAGGACGGGCCTATGAAGAAGGCATTGACCATCACAGCTCTAGCCTCGGTCTCCCCTCCGGTCCTCTCCTATCCCTCAAAAACGGGTTCCATTACTGGGATCATAGTTGTTTACCCCAAAACTTCCATTTCTTGCCTAAAGACAGAAGCTAGGCTGGCTATGCATATATATTTTTTCGGCATATGTTGCACAAAGTTAACACTGCAGTAGAATACGGTTTGTTGCCGTTTGTAACTATAAATAGTTAGATACCTGTCGGCTCTGGCAACTGTAAGCAACACCCAAGTTCATCTATTTTCACCTGGCCCCACGTAATCTACTTCAGCAGTTGGTCTTCACAACTACTGCTTTTGACCCCTGATACTTCCCTCTGACATCAAATAAATCAGTGGAGCTGGATCCTAATACAAAATGTTCCGTCGTTCACCACCTTACTTCTCGATTCTTCCGCTCTCCTCTTAATTATTTCTGGCTTCCACTTTCTCATTTTTCTTGTACAGCCGTAACTTGTTTTCCTCAATTATTCCGCTCTAAAATCCTCCATCCCACAAGCTCACCTCCCAGTGGTTATACATTTCCCGTCATGACTGCTGGTCTGTATCGCCATGAGTTCTAAGCCTACCACCGAACTTTATTGCTTTCCTCTCTCCTTGTGTGCTATAACATCTTTCAGGAAGGCAGCCGAACCGATTACACCAAAACGGCCTCTGGTATTCTTAGGCACGGACAAGAGCTGTACTAGATTGACAGACACATGCACGCATGTGCGTCACAACACCCGTTGTCCTCCTGTGTATGTTTTCTTAGCCGCACCGTGTATTTTTCTAGCCCGAGCGAGCGGAACCCTTGGCGTCAACGGCACCTACACCACAGCTTTGTCGGGAAGTGGGGAAACAGACCACCATTAGCACGTGCGAAAAAGTGACATACGCGGAAAGTTAAGGTCGGTCGGAGGGGCTATGGGAAGTTCCTATATGGGCTCAACCGCCCCCCCTTCAAGGGGGACAAAACGGAAATAAGTGGAAAATTGACCTATAGGGCCTATACAGAAAACTGAAACCGATTGGCACCCAAACGCCAAAACTGAGGGGCTCTCCGAAAATTCACAAGCCTGATGTTCCATTGAGACCTATTTTATGTATGCAGAACTCAGCGTGCCACAAACTGGCACGCTGGCTGGTGGATGTGCTATCTCCCATCCGAAAGCACATGACATCACACTGTCTGAAGGACTCATTTGAACTACCAGATATCCTGGAGCGAACATCCGTGAGTTCTCAAAAAATGTTTTCTGTAGATGTTGATTCACTTTTCACTAGTGTACCCCTAAGAGAAACGGTAGAGTATTTGTGCGACATGGTAGCAACACTCAAACCCACGTTACCGATTCCTGTTACATACATCAGGGACCTCATTCTCTTATGTACAGAAAACATACGTTTTGATTTTGAAGGGCAGTCATACAAACAGATTGATGGTGTGGCAATGGGTAGCCCTCTTGGACCCACATTGGCAGATATCTTTTTGGGGATGATTGAGAAAAATGTACATCAGAATATCATCCAGTTAACCCTGTACAAGCGTTATGTCGATGATATTTTGATTTTTACTGAGGAAGAACGGTTCACTAAGTTCTTCAACCTAATGAACATCATGCATCCCAATCTATCAGTCACTTGTGAAACAGAGAGTGGCAGCAGCCTCCCTTTTTTGGATATCATGATACAAAAACGTGCAGATGGGACAATTCAGAAGACTATCCATCGTAAAGCAACATGGAGTGGACAATATATTCAGTTCTCCAGTTTCGCTTCAGTTGCCTACAAAAGCGGCTTGGTCAAGACCCTGTTCCACAGAGCGCGAAAAATCTGCAGTGTAGACCAACTGAAAAAGGAAGAAGAGTTCTTATCCCAAACTCTTTGTGCCAATGGATACCCGGAAAAGTTCATTGAAATCCACAAAAGAGAAAGGCCTAAGACCGTACAAGTCGACACGGTCGAGAAGAAACGAGTTACACTAGTGTTGCCGTCTAAAGGGGATCATCTGTTCAATCGGATTAGCCAAAATCTAAAGTGTGCACTAAAGCGCACCTACTTGGCGGTTGAATTGCAGATTTCGCAAACCACCAAACGACTAAACCTCCAAGCACATTCAAACAGAGTCGCGAACCTGAATGCCTCTCACATCATTTATCAGTTCACCTGCAGCTGCGGTGACACCTACATAGGCAGAACGGATCGTTGCCTCAGTCAAAGAATGGGGGAGCATGTACCGAAGTGGTTAGTGCAGTGGATGAGTCATCCTCCACCCGGACAACAGACGACGACTAGAAACCCGGCTTCATCGATCGCGAAACACCTTGTGACCTCACGTCATCGGATTGATCCGGGTCAAGCGTTCCGAGTGATTGCATGGAATCGGAACCCAAAGCTCCTAGCTTTCTGTGAGGCAGTGTTGATAAGTAGACTTAGGCCCCCACTGTGTGCACAGAAACTGTTGACCCACAATGTGTGCCTGCCGTGGCGGTAACCAATCAGGTTTACCGAATGGTTTCCGAGTTTCGCTTGACACTATCTACTCCATTGTTTTGCTCTGTGCTCCATTTGAACACGAAATCGCATGTTTTACGTACGCGACTGAGAAGATTAAAAGAAATGCTAGCATCTCGCAATTTATGTCTTCTATCTGTTTTGATGAACTATAGGGCTCAGTTTGATCCACAATAACCACTAATATTGGGCTGTGAAGGAAACGAAAAATCTTCAACAATGGGTATATCTCACATCAGTTCAGACCTGACTCTGCGAAAGGGAAAACCCCACACCGCCCTTGTTTACTTGACATGCCTCGGGTTCTTAAATATGGGACTGACTGAGGTGAGGGCGAAATGAACCCTCTACGTGTGCTTGTTCACATTTCGCTCCAAGTTGCAACCACCCCGTATGTTCGGGTACGGGGTTTAAGCTCCCGCGCTAGCCTGGCATATATGTTGACATCAGTCACAAAACCCCCGTGGCTCTGTCTCTTACCCTGCTGTTCTGGACAGAAGGTCGTCATATCAGACGACAAACAGGTCTCAGCGAAGCATCAAATATATATACATGTGTATATATATATAAATATTAATATATATGTATATATACGTAAATATGGATGTACATATGAACTCGTATATGAGAGCTCACGGAAAACCGCCCCTAGTTTTCGCTCAAGCTCATCTATCTTTCCCACTTATCCTGAGAAGGCGGCCTTCTCTATATCGTGGCATCCAGCCTAATCCAGTTGGCAGCCGAACTTTTGGAAACCTCCCATTTATCAAGAACTAGCATCAATCTGAGGCAAGAGACATGTAAATACCTCACGATAGGATGTGTCATATATCTTCTGCACCTGCCAAAGAAACTCACCATTTAGATTCCTAGTTTTTCCCAGCTGCCCTCTCACTCAGACCCAGACACAGTAGCCCCAATGCACATCCACGGCTCTATTAACCCCGAAAGGTAAGATTTATCGGTACGCCCCTAGACCGGTAACCAATAACTAGGCCAATTATTGCAAGCCCAGTTTCCTTCACGAACACCGACTTGCAATACCTACAACATCTCGTCACTAAGACCAATATCCTCATTTGCAGCCTCTGAACCTCTATGATATCTCGCCTTCGCTGACCCTCAGCTTTACCGCCCTCGAGACTGCAACCCTCCATTTTTGAATTTTGGAGCCACACCGTCCTCTTGTTGCCTGGCTGTTGTGTATTGTGCAGAGGGATTATCTTCTCCGCCCGTCTACAACCGCACCCAAGGCTGGCTGCCGTGAATGCGATCTGGCTACAAGAGTTCACCCACACGAAGTCCTGATATTGCCGCACATGACCCGCTGAGGCTTACGGGAAACTTCTTACCTCGAGACTCTCCGATGTCGAAGCTACCTTAAGCACCACGCAAGAGTTCCTAATTAAATAGCTAGCGGTCCAGATTCAGTGGTGCGCTCTTCCTCCCCACGACGAAAACGTGAACACAAACCATGGCCAACCCTGGCCCGAAACGCCAGAACAGACACAGAAAGGCCGAAGGGAACCCAGCAAAATGATATATTTGTCATTCACCAGTGTAATCTGGCCTGTAACTAAGGTTTTTACTCATCTGCTTCGAATCATTCTGCTCCTCGTGGACACGGTATTCCTCTTGCTGATTATTCTTTCTTGAAGCTCCATCTTTCTTCCGTCAGCTGCGAAGTCCCGAGAAAAGATGAAACTTACTACTTCTCATGAAAATTATCCCACTTTTTCTTGAGATACTATTCCTTTTCATATCTACAAATCTATGAAAGTTACTATCCATCCGCACACCCTCCTCCTATTCTTATTTGTCTCCCTGCATCATCATCAATGACCTTTTTAAATGATTTTGAGGATGTAATACTGGCCAGTTTTTTGCATCATCTTTGTGGACGTTGTACTTTCTGCTACCTGAGAGAATCTCCGTTTTACATCCGGCCGATTCCTCACGATCGCCCCGGCTGACTCGAATTTGAACCTTACTTACAATGTGTTACCCTGTCACTTCACCTCGTTTAAACTCTTCCCAGCCTCATTCCTCTGTAGCTGTAATGTGTGACTCCTGCTCTAAACTTTGTGGATATTTCATCTACTTGAGAGATGAAGTAAACTCTGCCCATGCCTTAATGAGTGTTTCTCGACCACGGTCCAGAAATATACCATCGGTATTATTATTAGTGGTATTACTTTCTGTAGAGGGCCTTACCAACTCTTCTTCCCTAATTCGAAAAGAATAATAAGCGCCACGGGTTTCTGCTCTGAAGAAAGCGGTAAATCAAGAGCTGGGTATAAATCAAACGCACCCTTCGAGCCTAAATGTTCACCACATGGCTGCCTCTACCGTTCGCGACCTATGCCCGATAGGGCAACGGGCTGCCCTCATTAGGACTCCTGACAGTTTAAGTGTAGGTGTACGCTGTGCCTCCACAACATTCATATTAAACCCCACTTCTGCGGTCAGGTATCGAATCCCAGATATAACCTCGGCCTCTCGCCTCACCCTTCATGTGCCAGGTCTCCCGCTTTCTAGTGTCCGTGGTCAGGCCGACTTTGGGATTGTTTTGAGCGCGGGAGCCGAATGTGCGTTGCTGGAATGGATTCCAGTCAGCTGTCATTTGTGCGCAGTTCTTTTGGGTGGTTCTGTGCATGACAAAAGCACTAAACTGAGGCTTCCATGCTTGGTCTTCGCGTCCGTGTATGAGCCGGCTGAGAGCAGCTCCTCTGAAAACAAAGACGAATGCTATCAGGACTTGCCTCGGCTGCTTTGAAGCACACTGCCAACAGACGTGGTGACAGGAGAGCAGCTTGCAAGATGGATGATCAACCAAAAGACAGATAGGTATTTACATACCGATGTTAATAGCAAAGATCACACTTGATGAAAAGTGTATATTAAGGATCGCAATTGTCTGAGACGATTTATCGGAGTAGTGCACGGGAGAGAAAAACAAAAATTAATCGATGAATATATTTGCGAATTTCGGCAGCCGGATATGGGATGAGTGTATGACAAACGAAATGGACTGTACACCTAGACAGTGGTTGCCAAATTGAGGGTGGAAATAGTGGCCTGATAGAAACACGCAGACTTTGAGCGGATTGTTTGCTTTTAGAAGAAAGGAATATAATGCATCAACATGACAATGAGAACTGGCAATAAATCGAAGTGTAGCGCGTAACTACAACAGTGGCAAGGACACACAGCTGGCAGGAAAAGTAAAGTGAAGGGAAGGAGACTATCAATTTATGTTCTCTATAAAAGGTGGACCACTTAATGGCGACAGAACAGAATTCATTAGTGCAAGTGCTTATCAGGTGTGCGTTCTTGGAATAAGATACCTTGCGAGACGAGGATGTTGCAATGGAACAGCCTTAAGTGGCGAACAGCGGAACTAACGGAGAAGGTAAACAGTCGCAGAATAATCGAGTATTGGGAATCTCTAAGGACATGTTTCGCAGCGATAAGTACTGTTTGACGGTCGTGGTACGGAAGCGAATAGCAAACAATAAATGCTTCTCTTTTCGGTTATATCAGTAAAAGTGGCAGAAAAGGGTAGCTTCTATCTTGGAGAATGGTTATTTTACTAATGGGACAGGTGAACAGTTTAGCATGAAACTGCGTGGAAGGGTTTTCAAGCATGCGATAATTATGAACCAAGGGAAGTAAATTTTGACGGGCTTGAAAAGCGGTGTGTTGTGATGGCTGTTGTGTTCACAATTCGGTTAAAGAAGAAAGACGCACGTGTATGGATTAACGTATATCCTCGCAGCAACGTACAGTAAGCGCCAGTACAAGCAAGCACGTGAAAACGCCAACAAGCCCAAGTGCGTGAGTCAGTCCTGTATGTAATCGGGAATGTAAAACAACGATACAATCGGACCACGTCGTGTAAGGTCGCGCAACACGTGATAAAATCTGATTGGTCAATGCTGTCCGGGGCGAAGCACGGCAAACGTCAGCTGTGTACATGTCAGTGTGCATGCAAGATCGTCTGTCTGAGCACATGCCTGTTCACGCCAAACACAACAATGGCGAGTTTGGAAGCGAGTACGATGGAAAGACGATGTTAACTGGAGGGTACAATAACATTTTTGCAGCATTTCGGACGTGAGAATGGTGTTAATTTGATTGATTGTTTGTTTATAATCCTCAACGAGTGCTAGTGAGTGGGGCTGACCCTGCGCTGGATATCCAACCTGAAAACTACTTCTGGAGGCAGGAGATGCTACCCACCAACTTAATTGCGCCCGTCCATCGTTGCAGACGTCCTGCACTTCCGATGCGCACCGGCCGAAACCCCGGATCTGACCGCGCCCCGCACCGGTGGGATCTGCACAGGTGATGTTGGTGAGATCACATAATCGTACAGATGGAGTAGTCTACGAGATTACGAAGGATCCTAGAGAACAGGGTCAATGAATGAGCGACGGAATGATGGGCGGGTATCAGATTTTCAGCCGGGAGTGTGGACCAGATAGTTTGCCGGTGGTATCTCCGAATCGTTCCAAGACATCAGAACGGAGATGCGCTGGCTGGCATCTGGAAACGTAAAATAGAGAGAGGCAGTCTAGGGTGCTTCTAGCTGAGGATCAACGGTCAGTGAAGAAAGGAAATATCTAGCGATTTAGCTAGACTGTTTTTGAAAAAATGAAGGCTATAAGCTAACGGGAGTGAATCGGTGTGCAAAAATAATGACAAAAACTAGGAATAAGTTTAATGATTGGGAGATGAATGGTGGCTGCCGAAAATGCATTCAGGGTTGGAACCCCAGTGCGTACTAAAGAAGAGATTGGGGCCAGTTTGGACGGAGCAAATTAATCAGATATGTTGAAGGTAGATAAGAGACTTTAGGGCGCGTGAATCAAGGAGAACCTAACAAGAGCAGTGCCAGTGAAGTAGACCATTATATGAAATACTAATATGCTTGCTACGGAGAAGGCATATGGGGTAGGAGATGTCGACGTTGCAAACACTGTTACCCGGATCATGCTTTCTCTACCTATTCGAAAATCTAGGTTACCCTCATAAGCTTGTTCCAAAGTGGTGCACGTGTGAGTTGGTTGGTTGTCTGGAAACACATTAGGTTGGACTGTTTCGTTGGGGCTATTCTGTACGTTTTGACGCTAGTAACGCGGATCAGATGGAATGGAGACTGACAAACTTCCTAAATCAACAGATATTCCGCGACCAACCACAGTGGAGGGCTTCGTGTGATGGCCGACGCTTGGTAATTGCACCACTTGAGAGGGAATACTGGCTAAATGTTTAATGGGGTTATGGTATTTGGCATGACTCTTGTGAACCTTTCTCTGTATAGGGGTTCTATCGGGAAGTATCCTTGCTCGCTTGAGTCCTGTGTCGGCAACGACAAAAAACCTCCGGCTAATAATTTCCTTGGCGGCAACTTCAGTGCTAAACGCCCTTAGGGCAGAACCGATCAGCTTTTGGCCGGTTTTTGCTTGTTTCTTACTATTTAGCCGATCGGTTTCTGGTCGGTTTGTTTAGTAATCATTTTAAGCTGATCAACATTGAATTTATACGGAGGGAATTGACGACCGGAGCATTGTGCAGTGTTTGGCTGGCGTTTCATTTACCTGGATTAATTTAGTTCATCGAAATGTCCTGAAGACCTCGATGTAGATTGCCCCATTTTATTCCCTCGAAATGGGCAAAATGAGGATAGTATTTCGGAAAATCATAAATTAGGAGATAGAAGTGGACGTCGCGATACGTGATTTGAGTTGGTGAGAGAAGTTAAGGAGGCATATCACATATTTCAAACGAGTGGCACCAACCGTTCATAAACCGTCCGGGAAACCGGTCAGAAACTGCTCTGGGTGACAGCAAAAATCACTCAATTTTGGAGCGGTTTTTGGCCGGTTCGCGCAAGTCGTTCGAAATAGTTGGTATGCCTGTTTAATTTCTTCCACTAACTCAAATCACTTATCACGATGCTCATTTCTACCTCCTAATTTACGGTTTTCCGAATTATTATCCTTATTTTGCCCATTTCGAGGGAATAAAATGGAGCGATCTACATCGAGGTCTCCAGGACATTTCGATGAACTAAATTAATTCAGTTAAATAAAACGCCAGCCAAACATTGCACACTATTTCGGTCCTCAGTCTCCTTCGTATAACTTAAACGGCGATCAGTTTGAAATAGTTTCTAAACAAGCCGACAGAAAACCGATGTCACGAACGTGCTGGGTAATACAAGGGCTGGAACAGGAGCGGGCATGTATTTAGCTGTGAAGTTGTGCGGACTTTGACGCGGTAACATGGTTGCGAGCCCAGGTTGCAAGCCCTTAGGAGTAACTTCCCAGCAGGTGAGAGAGGTGATCTATCTGGAATGTTGAATACTACTGCATTGTTGGCGTTTTTGATACGTCTGGAGATTTCTGAGGCAACGGTATCCATGATCTTCTTGGCCGAGATAAAGTTGGCTCGAGTGTGGTGTATAGATGGGTCAAGCAGGAAAGCTAATGGACTTAACTGACCACTGTAGCAAAATCACTCCGAAGAAAACCGGTTTTCGGTCCGTTTGCGCTATAGCGACCGTCGGTTTTTGACCGGTTTTAGATCTGTTTAAAACCGAACCTATGAAACACGGAGCAATCTCTATTTTTCTCTGCTTCTTCATCCAAGTTACTTCCCCACTAACTCCTTGATTTTATTATAATTACGAAAAGATCAGCAACCTTTATTGAACCCCATTTTTCGTTTAAAACGAAACCTATAAAACATACGATGAGCTCTGTTATTTCCTTCCACATCCCGTAAATTAGGTTTCCATTTACCCCCAACTCTATTATCACCATCGATTTCATTTCAGAAGACATTTTCGTAGCCGCCATTTACTATGCGTAAGAAATAGTTCTAAAAGGAATAAAGGTATATATTTTAAAAGAACCTAAAAATATGAAATTCTGGAATATATACATTTCTACCCTGGTCGCCTGGTTCCGTCAAGTCAGTTTGGACCTGTGAAAGTAGAAGGAGTGGCAAGCACGGAATAACATTTTGAGCATGTAGAAAAACGGACAGTTTATCAGCAGCAAGGGATTTCACGAAATCCAAAAAGCTTTCAAGTGATGTACACAAATGCCCCCAATGATGGCGTATAACGTATTCTACGTGAAACGGACTGTAACTGAACACTTACGTCTTGGATACCGTAATGAATAAACAGCAAAAGTTGAAACGATTTTGTCAAAAAAAGACCAAATATGGATATCGATTGTTCGCAAGTTTCATTGGGAAACCGCCGCGAAAGTACTTACAGGAAGCATAACTTTGGCGGTGTAACTGCATAGTAAACTATATCGTGCCTCCTCTTCCACCCGGTATCACCACCGCTGCATGGGCTTTTCGACGTCATTGTTCGATAGAACGCCTAATGAAGGATTCGAATAGGGGGCTACTGCATGGACTTACATCTTTACAAATGCCGGTGTACTTTTGTTGGCGCCATTAACCCGCAGACCCTCTACGGGCGTTTTCATTGTGCTGCTAGCCCAGCAGCATGTTATAGAGACTTTATCGTAAAACATGACGGTAAACGTTCTTCTGACCGATTCCGTGGAACCCTTTGGAGCCAACGGTGACAGGATGTCAACCTGAAAAGCCAATAAGTATCAGAAAATTTATCGCCAGACCCCCATGTGTATCCAAGTTCTTTACTTCTTCATCCATATGCACCGATTCGTCCAAGGTTTTGAATTGTTTTGTCTTGAAACAAGCCTCAACCGGTGGGGCGGGAGGTGAAACTTGAGCGGACATTCTTTTGTGCACAGCTTCTATGCTCTTCGAAAGGTTTCAAAACTCGTTCACTAAAAACACTTTGAAAGGAATATTTGATGGAAAGGTAATCTGTGCCTACCGCGACGGTCCGTAAGCTCCCGCTCGCATGAGTGCGCCCTAGCAATGGCGCGATGACAACCTAATACAAATTGTTTGTTGTAAATGGACAGCGAAGGTACTTTGTTGAAAGAAAAGTAGGACAAGCCTTGCGAGTGACAGTGCGTGGAGACGTGGGAAGAGATTCACAGGGAGGTCTGGAAAAACGGAATATTTTGTCTGAGAAAATGTAAGAAACCCTGCGGTGGGCGCACTGAGTGATAGAACGGCAAGTGGTGTTGTCTGCAAGGCGGCATTCTCAACGCAGGTATACTTTTCAGGTGTACTAGGCTCTCCATCGTCCGATTCGATAGTCAACTGCATAGGAAGCCTATAAGTGAGTTCGAAGTGAATTGAAACTGCCTTTTGAGTATGGGATACCGCTGCGAGCAGGAGTTTATAGCAATGGTGCCGTCTGACTTGTCGGTCGACGACTGTTGAATCACTGTTTGCTCCAAACCGAACACCTCCGCAAAATTGTCTGAAACGAAATGGTACCAGTGTATCAAAGCATGCCAGAAAGGCATAGTTCCGGTAGCGACCCCGATGCTGGGACATATTTTTAAACCGAGGCCTCTCATGTGGTCACTGTCCACTAGCCACTTCTTGTGGACATAGCCAAACGATCCATCTTCGTTGAAGTGAACAGGGTGATACGTCTAAAATAGTAAACTTTGAGGCACTCACTTAGTATGCTGATCGTTGTACTGATCCAAGGTTATAATCAGTGTGGAGTGAAGTTTTGACGGAGGCAGAATAATTTATTTTAAGAATGTATGCAAAACAGGTACTGCAACTTTATGCTTTCCTGCTTCAGTAGGGATCCCTTTGGCTTGTACACCGTTGACCGATGAAGTATGTTCTCCGTCTGAAATTCCACAGAAAATGTGTACAGATAGTGAGAAGGCATGTGTGTGTTGAGAAACCTTTTAGCTCTTTCATTTCCTGAATGTACAGGGGTCATCCGATCACACCCTGTCTATGGCTTGTTTAACCGGACTTTTCGCGCATGCGGCAACTGCAAGCTCTACTTGGGACACACCTCCTCGGCACACTTCAGGGTGTTGCTTCTGTACACAGGACCTGTGAGGATACACGCGTTTGGCACTCCACGGTCTTTTCTCGTTTATCTCCTCGACGAAAGCGATCGTAGAAGCTGGGGCAGCGTGCCCTCCAATAAAAGTAATTTCATGACCACTGACGCTGGTGATCACAACAGGACAGCCTCCGATGTGAACGGTGCTGTTCGGCGACTGATTCGAAAGGTAAGTGCTTCCGTAGATACTTTTAGTAGATTGCTGCAAACGATTCAGAACCACGCCGGTGTAGTCAAAGCAGCACTGTTGTTCCCAGCCATAGAAACTTCCCGTGCCTTCCATCAAATGTTTATGCAACCGTTGCCCTGCTTTCCTCGGACCTTCAATCGGAGTCTAAAAGAGCCCCATATATGACTCAAAAGGGAAACGTGAAGATGAACCCAATAAACCACGGATACTCACATCACATCCTAGGTGCACAAGGCTATGAAAGCTGCATACAAACTCTGAAACAGAGTAAAACACTGGGAATTGATGAACAAACGATCCTCACTTGTAAATCCGTTGTTGGGCGTATACAATAATGAATGACATGGAAATAAATGTGCACGGAAGTAAATAAGAGCAAAAAAGGTTATATGCATTGTTGAACAAACCGGAACAAGATTCAGTAAGAATTGACGACACTCACTGGCTTTCCATCGCTCAATATCTTTCAAAATTCGGCATTTACGGGGAAACTAACAAGGCTTGTCGCCATGTTACTGTAAAATACTTCTGCCAAATTCGTCGGCTTTCCAACGTGGGAGGGCTTCACATTGATCCCGGACTACATGCTACCACAGTTCTAGCAAACTATTCATCACACACTCCAACAAACAAGGTGCACATAGCCAAGAGGAAAGCATAAATAGTGTTTATTGATGGAGGCATAAAGGAGCTATCGCGGTTTTCTAAATGATGTTTCCGCTGTCGCTTGTTACGGAAGGATTCACCAGTTCGTGTCTTTTCTCTCAGTGGTGGGCAAGTCATCTAACCTTCTGTACGGCAACCTCGTTGGGTGCATAAACCACGTCCGAAGTAGGCACTGTGCCCTCTCACCTGACGAATAGAGTACGCTCGAGAGTGTCACACACCACACAGCTTAGGAAGCTCTGAATTGTAACTCTTTTGTATGAGACACCTTTTTCAAAACCCGTTCCATTTCAGCCATACACTGTTGCATATATAAGGACACCGGTCTCGGTTTAGTCTTTCCACGGTAGAATCCAATTACCAAAATCTTGCCCAATACGTTGTTCGTGCCAACAATGACCACAACTGGACGGTCGATGATCCGTATATATGTGCGCCGTCCAAGTGTATTTGTATGTCGATACGAACAGGTTGCGTTATCATCTCACTTACGATTTCTATTTGACTTTTCACTAAGCCCAGATGGAAGTACTCTCCTCCGCCCGATTGCTTTGTCCCACACCATTATGAGGTTTCACACAGCATTCTTGAGTCCCTTGGAATGTTAAGCAAGTGATTAGCTAGCGCCCTCAATGCTCCTGAATGTCGCAGCATTGTCAGGTGATGACTTACGGGACATTCACTTAAATCGTCCGGTGAAATTCGTTTTCCCGTCCTAATTAAGCTTGTATCATAAAGCATACTTTTGTCGCACTAGAGAACGTTCTTATTGAATCCACAGGATCCGATACTGTATTGGACGGTAGTTCTACGGGCGTAAGCACCTCTATTAGTTCTTCCGATGAACTTAGTTTCTTGACTGCCATATATTCCGCTTGCAGATCTTTCTCATTAGCTTGTAAGGGATCTAAAAGCAAGGGCAAAATACACTTCCCGACGGAGGAGCAAAACTACTTTCGAGTTTGTTCTGGACACCGGTAACGATGTTCTCATAAACTAACAACATCGCAAATAGGGCATTTTGCAACCCTAAGCACTTTCTTCTCTTGGTAATATCTTTGTCAAACAGACTGTCGGTGCATTTAAATTATGCGGATTTTTAGACCGATCTAAAAGGGAATGATACCATTCTTAAGCACCGTTAACCACTGCTGCCATATCACGTTGGGTTGTCAGAAACAATCGGGCAATGGAACAAGGAAGGGGACGCTCGGGGGACGGTCAGCGAGGAACCCGGAGAATACCCAGGGAGCTTATTCTGGTTACATTATCAAATAATAAATAATACTTAAGTGGCTATGCAATGATATTCTACCGGTATTTCAATATAAGTACTTCCAATACTGCTGATACGCTTGGACTTATGTATAGACTCTATCCCAGTTATAATAGTACCGCACTTTCGTACTTGACCGCATTTCTCCGGATATAAGTAAAGACAGAGAATAAACCAATATTGAGAAACATACGTAAATATGAAACAATTTTATTGACCGCAAATGCGTCTACATATCCTTATTGCAGGAAATATCCGGCCAGTTTTCGTCGTTTTCATCTGGAATAAAAATCGGAAGCATTTACACAGATGGTTCAAAAATTGTTTACATTTTTGAGAACTATGGCACAGCAGCAGCAATTTTGGTATTAATAATAACAATGATAATACTGATGTTTCTAATGTGTGCCTTTATTCATGCGGTTCATCACACGGAAATAGTCCTGAGAACTAAACTTGTAATCAACTCAGTAATGGAGTAGAGTTTTGAGCAGTTATTGTGATTTTAAGTATGAAAACATTGATTTATATGCCTCAGAGGCAAAACGACTTTGATTTTCAGAAATTTTGCGAGTGTCCCCTAAAGAGGACCCTCAGATCAGGTGAGGTCGCAAGTTCTCATGAGATGCCTGCGGGTTATCGGCTTGTGCCAACACGTACTTCTTGCAATACATAACAACAAAAATTGGATCCTGCCAAAAGTATACCACGATCACGTGCTCTCCAGGGTTCATCGCTGACTGCCCCCTGAATGTACCGTTTGGGTGACACCCAGCATTACGACTAGGGAGAAAACAAAGAACATTACTACAAATATACATAGGTTTTCTGGTATTTAAAGTACAGACAGGGTCTTTCATATATCTTGAAGGCAAATTTACCGTCATATAGGAAAAACAAAACCGAGTATCCCTACAAGGGATACTCAGGGGACGGTCGAGTATCCCCCTGTAATGCGTGTGTAGCACGTGAGTTTTGCCCCCAAAATGCCGTTGTAAACCTTTCAAAGCCGTCAAGGAAAATCAAAGAATATATATGCTTATAATCATGAGCTGCGGTTATCATACATTGCCGTTGTTCTGCTCCATGTACATCATATTTCCAGACACAACTTGTACTCATCCATCTGAACATCTATGGGTTAGCCTACAAGCGCATAAGTTTCCCGAAATAATTATTCACAAACCTTTGGTTTTCATCCCATGAAATATCATTCCAAATTACTTAGTAGATAGCTTAGGGAGATCAATGCCATAGCATGGATAGCAACTAACACCAAGCAGCAAAAGGCCAATGGACAAGGTAAAGCATCATTCAACTGTTGTGACAAGAGTGAGAAAATGACGAGTATCACAGTACAGTGCCGTTTTCAGCCGGAATGGGTAAATTCTTTCCATGGCCAAATGTTGACCGGTTATGAGTCATCCCTGTGTAAGTTTTTTAAAACTGCTAATTAATTTTACTTGGCAAGTTTTGTTTGACCTACGAGTCATATATAAATATTTGAGAGCCGCAATTTTGTCAGTCCTTCGCCACGTGCTGTATGGCGCGCTGCACCGCTGGGAGGTAGTGTGCGTACCTGTTGACGATTCCTCCTTGTTCCGTTGAATCTTTTAAAGCCGGTTTTCGATAATTCCAGAAACAAGCATGCAGCGTATGCGGAAAAGAGGAGACATCGATGGACTTAGAAGACGATATTCAATAGGTCCAATGTGCAACTTGTGGACGATGGACACACTTCCAGTGCGCAGCTTTACACAACCAGGAGAACTACCGTTGTGTTCGTTTTACAGCCAGAACACGTGGAAGCACCTCAACGTCACTTTTGTGGTCACGCCATTACGAATGCCACTCCCTCTTGTTGCTTTTTCGAGCGCAGTAAGAAATTGGCACGTGAGTTTCATTCTGTGTGCGCAAATAACCTTACTAGCACAAAGGGGCTACTGTGCCGTCAAATTTCTAGTACATACCGATATTTTATCCGATTTTACCATTCGGCCACCTGATTGATAGTCGATGTGTGGAAAAAACATTGATGTGTTGACATCTCCCACGACCGATCACGTTCGTTACGCAATTGCACATGCGCCTAAGGCACATACGCAACGCACTGTTGGATTACGCACTAGCAGAGGAACACTTCACACATAGATAGTAAAGTTGTCAGCGCCCCTCGGTGCGTAGCTGCGCAACAGGTGTGAGCGTAACTGCCCCTGTTATTTTAAGAACATACATATTCTTTTATTACCGGATTTGCTATTATGGTACTGCAGTAGCACATCCGTAGTATCGAAGGAAGCAGTGAAAGCTGTGTAAGTGAAAAGCTTGGTAGATGGAATAATCCGCTGGTTACCAACTTGAATTGAGAACCCGTTTCCAGTAGAGAAATATTGATTGACAATGCTATCAATTGTTGAAGTATCGCATTCGACGGCTCTCTTGTGTGTATCTATCTAGTGCTCTAGAAGTACCAAAAGACGTTGTCAACGAATGATCTACTTAGCTTTATCCGTTTGGTGGAGTAATCATTGTGAATGCATTATCCTGCATAAGTCGTTCACCTCCGTTCAGCATCCTTGAATTGCACGGCTTTGACGCCAGTTGATGTTCCGTTATCTTTTCCATACTAGGCTGTATATTACTGAGTGAAAGCACTCCCTAATGACGGTTTTTTTGAAGGGCTCAGTACCGACAAACTAACGGATCGTTTTTTCGTTGTATTGTTCTGATGACTTTTTTAAATGATCAACCATGTAAATAACAAGGGGAAATGTAGAGTGATTAGTGTCCTTCTGAATATGTGAACTTCACACAATTACAACAAGGGCGGAGTAAGTCCCTGTATTGTTGCATAGACACTTGTATTGAAAAGTATAATTCCTAATTCTCAAAGCGTCCTGTGATGTTACTTATATTAAAATAGTCCATAGAACTCAAGAAGTTCTATGTAAATTGGAGCTCCAGAAACGTAAACATATGACACGACCCCGTGCTCATTTTTCGCAAAGGAACAAGATGGAAAAGAGGCACTTTAAATTACCGCACTCTTCCGATACATCCCAAAAATGTAGGGAAAGGTCTGTGATATGGAATAGCTATCAGAGGAAAAGCGAAAAATTGTAGATTCGAGATGGACCGACGAAGCACAATAGTGTTCCATAGATTGTCGTTCTGGCTTTTGCAGCCTTGCGCAGTTTTCCCGTAAATATCGCTTCAGTTACAATGCAAATTTCAAACGTCCAAATTATTTTCATACGTATTTAGACATGGGCCTTATCACCCACTTTTTCCGTTACAATTGAACAGTTGCATTTTCCTAGTAACGCCACCGAAAACATGAACATCCTTTCTCGTATCTGTTGTACATCATCATGATTATATATTCGTTCTTTCAGGACAGTGCCCAGTATTTCTGGTTCTTATTATATTTTGGAATAACGTAACTAATATAAAAGTTTCTACACCTAAATTCTACAGATCCTGCAAACTTCACGGGGAAAAACCAATATATTTGCAAAATTCACATTTATTGTTGCCATACACTTCCGTACCACAATGTCCGGTATTCTATCTTGGTAAATCCTCCCAGACAATTTTCATTCTTGCATCTCTCCGGTCATCATGTTCGGCCCTTAGATAACGATTATCAAACGTAAATACTCACCTGCCATTTAAATACTCGTCCAGTACCCATTTCTATTTTAGTGCATCACATTCCCCCCTCATGAAAGTTAACAATGTGCGCAACGATTACATGCTTGCGTCCGGTCACTTCTTTTACCATCACCTAGGCAATCACTCTCTACAAATGAGTCCTTCATTGGGTATTTAACGGACTCAGCCGATATTTGGTCGCTGAACGTTTCAAGGAAAATCTTCGAAAGATTTTGATTGTTCTCTGTCTGCAAATTCATTCCTCTCATCGTCTGATTTCCAATCCAAAGCCGTGCCATACTCCGCGGAGCGCTGTAGCTGGTTCATGTCTCCCTCGGAAACTTCTTTTCCCTCGAAGTGAACAAAACTTTCGTCAATTCTGTTTGATTCTCTTGTTGCATAGCACTTCGTTTTGTACTGTTTCAGGAAGAGTCAGCTGCCTTCGACTATCTCGACCCTGACTTGACCGGGCTGGCCACCCGACCTTGAGTTCAAATTTGCCGGGCGCCGCTACAGAGAGTGACTTAAATACTTTCTCCTGTACAATATTGAGTGCACATACCTTAACCAACCTCTTGGAATTCGGACTCTACGTCCAATTGTACCGTTTGATCTTGCGTTACAGCATGCCTCGGGTTATCCGAAATAAACCATTATCATTATCATCATTATCAAGAACCTCCAGGAGAAAAAGGAATAATCGAACTGTGAATACAAAATGACTGTGCATAAATATCTATATCGTGTTTTATCGACTAAATACATTCTTACTTTGGGAGATTGCCATTCTACTCCCGCATATCGGCACTTTTGTGGTTGAGCTCGAAAGTTTGGAGGGTATTATTATGGTAGACTTGGCGAATAAATATTTTTGTGGTGCGTGGAACATGCCCAACCCTAGCTCAGTGGTGCACTGCTAGTTATGCCTAGCATCCATCAACGGCTTCGCGAAACACGCCAGTACGCAAGTCCAAACACAATGCCATTGGGCAAATGATGGTCAGAGCTCCCTGGTAACTTCATAAGAATTACTAAAATTTTTTCAGGCGGTTCATTCTGTAGGTCCTCAATAAATCAATGTCAAACGTGTCTACCGTCAAAAGCACTTATAATATTGCATTATTTATATCATGTGATACAGAATGGTTTTTATGTATATGCAAAGCACACATTTGGTGTCCATGACCGGTGGTACGAATGGTAATGGATAGAAAATAAGCATTGCTGTTATCCTAATAATTATCTATTCCATTGAACAGCTATATTGTACGTTAAGAAATAGAGTAATCCGTAAAATAAGTCGAAGCAAGTCAAACGGTCATATGGTCGTGTTTTATCACGACATTCCACGTGCTAAACTGCTTGGTAAATTTGGGAGTACGGAACAGCTAGAAAAATAACTGCACCCTAATAAAATAGGATTACAGTAATTACCACACTACGTGTGGAATAAAGATTGCGAGCGGCGTGTTTATATTTGACCACTTACCGACAAGTAATGATAAATTGTATGGGAAATAACACAGAACACCTTTCTTTATGGTGGCAGAGGGCATTTCCACCGTGTAAGCCTCATCACCACAGTGAGTATTAGATACCGAGAAATGGATGTCATCTCAGTTACCAGAAAGTATACCATTCTGTGAAAGGTCGGGTCCTCACCCCAGCTGCACGGCTGTGTACTCGCGTGAACCAGTTCGCGCTCACATTTCTCCTCATGTGAGAGACTCGTTGACAAGCTCGCTAACAGATGGCTGCAGAGCATCCATCTAGGAAGCCGAATACAGAAACCTAGTCGCTATGGTGCCATATGTGACCTTCGTTTGTCCTACCAATCATACATTACGACTTGCCTTAATGAAGCTAAGCAGTGGCACCGCATGACAGCTTTGAGCTATAGTCCCAAATGAACGAGTGATGCACGATTGATCAGAGTGTAGCTAGAGCACGGTTCAGGAACCATCTTAAGGCTCACGAAAATTAACCCTTATACAAAGCAGAAATAAAACACTCAGTTTATTTGTTTTGTTGTTAGCATGGTCCTGTTATGACCTCGATCACGCTAAGAACATGACAATTTTCTGAGCATATTTTTGAATCCACTTTCTGTGCGATCATTTCTAACCTTTCTGTTCGGATGCGTGAGTTTAACTGAACTGAGCTTCCAAGGTTTTCGTCGTTTCGTTTTTGAGTTACTTTTGTTTTCGGTTTCTTGTGAGCGGTTCATGCAGTAGGCTTGCATTTTGCTTCGTCTCAGTGTTCGTTGCATTTCATGTATTTCTTGTATCGGTATTGTTTTGCTACAACGATATATGGAATACATTTCCACATCTGTACACCGACTGGAGTCATCAGTGTTCGTTCAATCTAGAGGACTTCGTCGGTAGTTCGCTGTGAGATGGGATAAAAGATGCAATAATAGATCACCCCCAAGAGTCATCTTTAGTCCTATTTTTTACACATGATTTTCTATTTAAAATGCCTACAGCAGAAATTCGTAACTGCGCAAACGTTCACGAAGAAGGCATAATCTGCCATTAAGGTTGACGTTTTTCAATTACTTCGCCTATAATTTAGCGTTTTGTAAAATGGAATGGCATGTATGCCACTTAATATTGCCGCATTATATATGTATACTTAACGAAAACAATTATTTTATCGGCTTGTTCTCTGTCAACGTAAAAATGGCGCGTGCACGTTTTTCCTCTCCACACCCGGTTGTCATGTGGATGGGACTTGGTGCGTCTGCAATCTCCGATTCAGGTCACCATCCAACCGTGAGATGAGGCCCTGTCAAGAGCCACGAAAACGGTGATGGAATGACCATTTTGGCCTAATTTGGGACTCTTCACCATATGCAAACACGACTGTTAGATCACTCAATCCTATGTCTGATCAACTGGCTGTGTATCTGTGGTGTCCGTATCTCAGTGCTTATGATAGAGCTGTGCCATAAGCACTGAGACACAAAGAACACGCACACACTCCACTGGTGGAATCTTGGTTCTTTCACCCAGACGGGACCACTAGAAAGGTTAAGTAAATTGGCAACCCTTCTTTGTGTGGGAGTATGAATGTTGCTGACCTTAAACGGTCCTGCCTCTGGCTTTTCCAAGCCCCCAGATATCCAGGGCAAATGGTCTTTGAGACTTTATCAACTCAGACGTACACCGTGAATTCCCGTCTGCACAAGAACGTAACAAAAACTAAGATGATTCTTGTATGACACCTGTATTATGCAAGTACCAGTGTATTTCGTGGGGGTCGCTTGTGTTCGATCTGCAAAATATGGAAACGCAGAAAACTCTATGGGTATGAATGCTTAGTAAGTGCACCAACAAGATCCCGCACTTACATTTATGTAAACATAATATGGCTGCACACAGCCTGCTCACTGCACACTGAACTGGGAACGCTGATGGGACTGGGAATGAGTGAACAAATTATTGTTCTTTTCTTGCGTTTGTCTGTTACTTACGTGGATAACAAAACCTACCGTAGAAACGATCTTGCATAAAAGAGAGAGGAGGTCTTATGTAATAAATTTGCTTACCACCGCGGAAAGTTACACTGGGTACGGTGTGAAATTCTAGCATAGCCTTGGCGGAGTGTACATGCCACTTACTGGATAGGTAGGTAGCTGATGGCTCAAAACGCAACTATGGACTGTTGTGGAATAACGACTTTGTGGCTGTCAGAAGGACCACGCTGAATAAAGTTAAAAAGTCATGTAGACCAAACGAATGCATGGTGCGACTAGAAGACAACTGCCTTCGAGGAACGTGGACCACTGGAATGCAAACGGGCATTGTCGTTCCATTTGATTAGCTTTGATGACCGCGGAACGAACAATTAGCAAGAAACAACCTATTCCCTTGGGACCGAATGAGTAAGCAGTGATTATTATCCCAAGTCTGCATGAATGGTCGAACACGACAACTTGAAGTACGAATCTCGGTTATTTATTTACTTACTCCAAGGTTGCGTATACGTAATGTTAAATTTACAAAAGCTCGATAACGAACAGCTGCATATGAACAATCATCAGATATGGATACACTAGCGTCATATGGATGAACTTTGGCCAGAATGCTGCCTGGCGTTCTGAACTACGCTGCATCTATAAACTGCTTCCTCGATACCGTGATAAAGAGAATACTGTAAAAGTTAGGGGGGTTAACCGCCCTTTTTGGAGTACTTATAAGGAAACTTATGACCAAGGAATGCAGATCCATAAAACCATCAGTCTATTCACTTTGCATGCCTCGGGGTTTTCCGAAATGAACCATTATCTTTATCATTATTTACTGGAATATTTGCATACACTATCTAGCCGAATCAGCCCCCAGTTCCATTGTGTACAATAAACTTCAATAATGCATTTTTGTCCCCTGTCATTGTACAGTGGAGCATTCCACAGTTCCCGAAAAAGATAAAAAACTGAAGTCAACTTTGCACTGTCTATAAGTCAGTTGATAACTTACACAAAACATCCACTGGTTAATACGAACATGGCCCAGTTGCATTCAGCCTGTTTCAACCTAAAAGTTTTAAAATGAAACTTAGCAGAAACAAATCGGTCCTCGAATAACTCCGTGGTCTGATTTTGAAGTTCTAAGCCACCTTGTTCTGGTTAAATATATATTACACTCAATATATTACTGAACGCCGAACATACCGTTCCATTTCATAAAACGGTACTTAGCATTTCAGAATGAACGATATACGCATAGATTGTTAACATGGTATACCGTGTTGCAGATCATCGAGATTGATATTAATTAAAAAAATATAATTTCCGAGAGGGAATTCCGGGCATTCTGATCAAGATAATAAAAAATGATGAGACGTGACTCATTTATGCTGTTCGGTGAATGTACCTATTTTATTTTATCGAAACAAGTGGGGCTTTATTGGTAATGGATACTTTTGTGTAATTTGGTGAAAATGTTCACAAGCGGATAAGGTTCAGGACTTTTATCCACCATCCTTCACTATTAGACTCCCAGTCTCCACCAGCAAAAGAAACGAATGCTACCCGATTTGGATTTCCGATCCAATAAAAATTCGTGATTACTGTAAGGGGTACTTAGGTGATTACATCTAAAAGAAATGTTACCATGTGTCATTTATCTTACCACACAATCCTACTACCAGCTGTCAATTAGGTTTTCGGTAAATGTTTCCTTGCGAAGTCATTTTTGTAGGACGACGGTGCAAGCTGCTGTGAGAAACTTCCCGACATGATACTGTATTAATGAAACAGTGAAAGCGTACCTTTTAATGGATATTAAGAATTACAAGTCAACTGGTATACTACGGCACTGAGCACACCACGATCAGAGGACTCAGTTAATCGGAGACTCATTTTGTTATGTACATTTTCAACCGACTTATAGGTATTACAACTAATGTTTCCTTACAAATGTCTTATTAAGTGATAAATATTCTATCTTGATTCACGAAAAGGTAATTAATAGGCGTAACTATGTTTCCTCTATCTCTTATTAGGTTGTAAGATATGATTCGTGTCTGGCTGCCAGTATTCTCTAAATAATCTTATCATGGAAACAGCTGTCATTTAGGAAACAGCTAAGCCTAAACAGTAGACGTGTAAACGTTGGTTATTCTGTCCCTTAGAAAACTAAACTGCCAAATCTGTTTTGCCTGTTTTAACCCTGCTCATTCATGAACACCAAACTTTGCTACGTGTGGATCTGTTTGACATGCTCCCAACTCATCAGGCTTTGACCACATGACTGTACGGCCATCAGTTCACATGATTCCTCACCGCTCTTTAGCGTTGCCCCTTCGTCACACACACGCTGGACCACCACTCGGTTGACTGACTGGACCTGGACCAGACTTTTCGATTTGGGCACTGAATTCTGGTCGGCTGCATTCGGCGGGCATGTTTAATCAGGTACATGCACTGTAGCATACACACCCGCACCCACAAAAGACTGTGACCTGTTCGACTCGTGACTTATCACGTACTTTTGTGCCTGAGTGAATCCTCGCCCTACACACTGGTTGGTCAGAACCACCGATGGATTTCTGCACGTTCGCTTTTCCGTTTTTGTGTCCTTTAGATGAGCGTTCCTTTCCTTGTCTGTTATTGTGGCGGTCATTTTGGTAGCCAGCTCGGTGACTTCTTCCTCGGCCAGTTGGCCATACTTTCTGAACCGTACGAAACGTCAATAAACGGTGATTTCCCCGAGGAAGCCGCGTTTTGAGGCTTGTACACCTACCACTTTGATAGATTATTGCTCGTAGTACTGCTAATAAACCTCAGCTAGTTAATTTGGTTTCCAAGGAGAGCGCGTCACTTTAACTCGGCCTAGGCACCGAAGTATTTTGACTATAGTTCAGGAATCGGACTCACTTATCTTACACGTACAATGAGATAGTTCATTACTTCACGTAACCTACTGGGGAACACCTCATCACTGTAACCTCAGCGTCATTCACGGTACACGTGATTGTCTGTGGTTGCTTATCAGGACACTATTGTATAAAAGGCTCTTAAGGCTGCGTTATTGCCATACACATAATTTGCTAGGAATGAATAGGACTCATTATATTTTTCGAAGATATGTGCGAAATGACAGATGATGCTGTATGCTATGGGATGAAAAGGCCATGACGATCTCTCATTGGGTTATAACTTTCGTCGGAACCTAACTTATAGAGGGCTAATATCTTCAAATACAAACAGAGCTTCCTTCCACTCCAAACCGTCTGCAATTCTGCTGACACTCAGAGAAAATCTGTCAAACTATGACGCTGTTCTCACACTGAAACTATTGTAAACGAATTGTTATCTTAGCTACGAATACTGTTCACTGTGAACCTTTCCAGTTTTCTTCGTACTGCGCTCATCATTGATAAGCAGACAAAAAAACGTGTAGTGTTGCCGCGATCGTGAACTACCTATTTCTGCCCCACGCAAATGCGTGCAACATGTTTACGATCAATGACCTGCCTCATTGAATTTCGCTGCTATTCCTGAAACGCACACACGTCGACCGTTCAACCAAGCTAGATAAAGCCACTTGCCCTCACTTATTTGCGCTCAAAACTGAGATATTTTTTATCAGACTATTCGGATACTGCGGTGAGTCAGCTTTACTCCAAGCTGAATGCATGTTCTGACTCACTCACCCCAACCCAAGGGTTACCTGAATGCCATGAACCAAAAAGTGCCTGTCGGTTAAGAAACAGGCCTTCTACGCAACAGCTCAAATTCCCTGAGCCAAGAGATCATTCGCCGTTCTTACAAATGAATCTCTTATCTTACCCACCACAGCTGATGGAAATATCCCGCAATAACCAACAGGAACTAAGGGCAATGGGTCACCCCAAGAGTATTGCAGTTTTATCCAGGTTGATGAAATTAAAAAAGCAGTCAGTGAAATTCTCCCATCTCTTCTTACATATATCATTATCACCATCATCATCATCGTACGGAATTAAACATTAGGGCAAGCCCTACCGACCACTGCCTTTCTCACCAGGCTGCACATTTAACTATAAATTATGAATAAACAGATGGACAGGGAGTGCACCTACACGGCAGGGAAAGTTAAAGGACGCTCTAGTAGACAAAACACGGAATACCAAGTCCAACTGTACAAAAAAGGCGTTGATCAGCCATTCTGATTCGATAGAAAGTGGCACCACGATAGCCACTGCTCTCGGTTTGCTACCATAGCTTGCATTTCTCTAGCCAACTGGTTGAGGAATCTTTTGGACACCAACTACGAAGACATGAGGCAACTACTTTCTTAGTTCGCTGTACGTTTTCCCGTTCCTTGTTGCCAAGTCATCTGTTGACCTCCACGTGGTTTCTTCTACTCCCTACGGGGAAAGAAGAATAGAATGCGGCATGGATCATAAGCCCTAATCGACGAAGTCTACTAAGTTGAATAAGCCGTGACAAAAAGTTCTCCGAATAAGTAAACCATACTCGATTTCTGACTTCAGCATTGCTCGCCCGACCATTCTACCCAGTCTTTTTGATACTAGGCTAATATCGATAGTCGTCAGCCTCAAGGCGACAAATAAATTCCGCACGCAGACCCCAAGCCTCACTCTACACAAGGAATTGAACACACCGCGGCACAGTATACACGATTTTTCAACTTCAGTGAAATATCAGGTAGGCATCACACGTACTTCAGTCCGGCTTACCTCGCTCGAGCCCTGAGTATGTGCTTGCTCACCTGTACTACTGTGCCCTCTTCCGTCGTCACTCTACTGCTGAGGTAGCTGAAGCGGTCTGCAATTGCCAGCACCTCCCCTTTGAGCTTCAAACTCGGAATCGTTGACGTCTAGTCCTGCAACATCACTTTACACCTCGGAGGTGCAAGGTGCATACCAAATAAAGCTACAGCTTGTGCGAGTCTATCTACTGCATGTTGCTCATTTTCTGTGGATTCGAACAAGAAGACAACATCCTGCGTAATCCAGTTCACGCAGCTTTTCACGGTTTTTTAGTTCGACTCTCAAATCTTGAAGATTCTGCTATGCACTCTCAATTACTCCGTTCATGACGAAGTTGAACAGGAAAGGAGATGTTGAACGTTCTTCTTTAACCGAGCCGGTCGTTTCGGACTGATAGGATAGTTCACCGTAAACTTTTACGCGGCCAGAAGTGTGAGAATACAATGATCTCAGTAGTTTTACGAAATTCTGGGACATACCTTTTCGATGAAGAGCAATGAAAAGTGCTGTTCGATCAACTAAATCGAAGGCGCTTATGGTACCCGAGAAAATCAATATGGTCGGTCGACGGCTAGCATGACGCTTCTCAATTAGTTGGCGAACAGTAAAAATCTGGTCGACGCATCCTCGACCTGGGCAACAACTACATAACGAGCTCCCAAGAGACATCGGAGGAATCTGGTACTTATTTCGCTTTTTCTGCTAGGACCGATGGCTCACAGTGCTTGCTTTACCTTTAGACGCTGACATCTGAATGTATCTCAGCAACTTCCCTTAACACAAACGCCTGAACAACACAGTTGACTAAAGCTCACCATCCCGGCCAGATGCCGTACCGCCGGATATTTTCAGTTTAGGTGGAACTCGTGTCTCAGTTTTGTTGTCAAAGGATTTTAATTTACCTATGAGCAGTAGCTCCTTCGCCCCTCATTGTAAAACATCAGTTGATATCCCAGCTCATAAGAAAGGTTCACGACAGGACCTAAACGACTATCGACCTGTGAACCACTCTGTTACATTTTGCCGAATTTCGAAAAGACTGGATGAAATAAGCTAACGACCTATCTTCTAAAGAGTAACATCAATAATTCTTGTCTGCACGGACTTCTTCGAAAAAGATCGTCTGCCACTTGAAGTCTTGAAGTACTACACGGGTTCGAGGCTTTGAGCCCAATTGTCCCGGTTCTCGAGGAAATCTTTCATCTTCTGTCGGATTCACCGAGCTGAAACGAGAGTAAAAGAAGCAGGGGGGCGGGGGTGGCAGCGAAAACAAGATGCACACAACATCATGCGTTGTCACACTGTGGACAGTGCCTTTAGCTGAGTAGGGTGCAGCATTATTGAACATATATGCGATAAAAGACATCTATTTTGTTTTTTTTTGACAGGGGAAGTACTGGGAGAGACCCAGGTAGAGGTGTAGCTTTTTCTTGAAGATATTTTTGTTCTGCGAGAGAACAATATCTTTCGGAAGTGCATTCCACAGAGTAATAACTCTATAGCTAAAAAATTTAATCCTTAGTGAAGTGCGTGGCCCCGGTTTGAAAACTTTTCTGCTGTGACCACGAAGAGAAGAGGCTGGACAGACGGAGAAGAAGCAATCGCTTTGACCTGTTTCAAAAAGGTGGAACATCAAAAACAGATCACCTCTTACGCGTCTTAAGTCAAGGGGATAGAGGTTGAGGACTGAGAGGCGGACGGGATAAGGTAGATGGGATGAACTCCTTACTGCCTTGGTGGAGGCCCGCTGAACTCTTTCTAAGGTCTCACGGTCTCGGACAAGTGATTTCCTTAACTTAATAAGTACGGCTGTCAACAGTGGTAAAAAGGCGATCCCAGTTCTTGAAATGGCTAAGGCTTTTGATCCAGTATCCCATACTAGGCTAATGGCTGAGATGAAAACCTATTGAATTGTTGACCCAATCCTGACTTAGTTTCCGTCATATTCAACATCCCGAAAAAGAGTAGTGAACGTCGACGGCTGCTTATCATCACCTCGACCGGTAACTAGCGGAGTTATTCAGGGCAGTGGTCTAGGTCCCTCATGTTTCCTTATGCACGTGGATGACATTTATAAAGTCATCAAGCACGGGACTTCATCTGTTTTTGCAGACGACAGCAAGATCACCTTTTCTTTGGAACCAAGTCTTTTAGCTTTTACCATTGCTAATATGACAAGCGATACACCGCGGCTGGATCCTTGGAGCAACCAATGGTTGATGAAGTTCTCCGCCGCTAAAAGCCGTACCCTTACGCATAAGAGTAAAGCTTCCGCAGGAATGTTTAAAACTGATGATCAGTTCAACCCCGCAGTCCAGGAGTAAGGTAATTGGGATTACGCGATTCGTGTACATTTAATTTTTCCAAACATCGAGCCTCGCAGGTTGATCGAGCTAGGCGGGTAGTTGGTCCGAATAATAGGGCCTCCGCTCCCACGGAGAGCGAGCTGAGCAGTTTCCAGGGCTCATGTTGGACTACCCTTGGAATATGGTGCTGTCTTCCCTTATAACTTGCGGCAGATTATTAGACAAGCAATTGAAAATGTACATCGCAGAATTACCAAATAGTTGTTCAGATGTTCCTCACCCCAAAATTGCACAGAACGGTGTGAAGTATTGCATATAGAACCTTTATTACTATACCATCTGCGGATAAACCTGTCTTTCCTTTCAATGCTATGCTGCGTACGTCCTGCCATTCAGCCCCCCAGGTCAGGACCCCCCCCCCAGCTACTACCCACGACAAGGGCTTCTATGGTCTCCATCCTAGTTTCTAGGACCACCATTCGGCCTGGTTTCTTCGTCATTAATTATTCTTCTTTTTGAAACAGGCTTCCACAGCAAACTGTATTACCATCTTCAGCCCCCTCACCATTCAAAAAATAAATACATAAACATCACACTGTACGGAAGCTCACTCTGATACATGCTCCTCACATGTCTATTACTCGGGTCTGCGAACCTAGTCTGGGATGCTGACAAGGAACCTGATAGCCTTCGCAAAGGACAGAGTAATCACTGATGGATCTTCTCCAGTATGTGGGTTCGTTCCACGTTGTGGCAGGTAGGTGGAAGCGTTCAAGCCCGTACTCCATGACCGTCAACAACAATTCCCGTATATCTGTTCATGCACCCCTTATTTTCAACGCTCCTGTCCCCGACGGTCTGTTGGCCTCTATTGCTCTTTTGAGTCCTCGAAAAAGGCAGTCTGTTTTTGCCGTAGTCAGCAAGATCCTTTTTCATTAGCCGCCATCAAGTATTAGAAAATGGCTAATGCTAGAAAACGCGCGGTATCCTTTGTGGTGTTTTCGTTAAGGTACCAGCCTTACTGACGCGTAAACTGTTAACCCGTTTTTACCCCATTTAGCCATATGGGACTGTGGGCCCAGTTCTGAGGAACAAACAGGGACATTTCAAGTGGTTTCCCATCCACCGTGCATCGGATTATACATGTGTTCGTCTCATGTTTTGTTCCTCATGATTTCCATGTCTCATTGGTAGCTTATACTAAGCTTCACGATAATCTTTCACCCAAACCATTTTGCTTAAGTTCCCGTTTGTCGCTTATCCCCAAAACTGTCCTATTTCTGTTACAGCCCATTCTTTGGCGTGATTTTTTATTCAGTGTTCCTCCCTAAACCCACAGCTAGTAAAACTGCCGGACTGCAGCTTTTTCAATTTTGCTCCCAGAGCTTACCCCCAAGGAGTGTTATCGCCTGCTCCACCCCATGGAAGGGACTCAGAAATTTTCTCGCTGGATAGAACAACGATTTGATTTTCGTCTGTCACACGACCCCTTCCTTACTGGCTCTGCTCCCTAGGATACCCACAATCCGGTCATCAGAATCTGGACTACTTGACCTCTACGCATTTATTCAACTTATTATATTCCCAGCGGTGAGGGATGCAGTCAAATCCACTTCCATGGCTGGCCCATATCGGGTTTGAAGGAAGTTTGCAACGAAACGCGGGAGCAACTGGATAGCCGTATTTTACCTATTGTATCCGGAAATAGTTTTCGAGTCGGGTGTCTAGCACAAGACCTGTCCCGTCCACCAGCACCGCTTGTGGGCTAGAAATACTATTTCTATGCTCCCACTGATGCCGCTAACCTGTTTGCTTTGTTCCCTCCAGTTATTTACAGTTTCCCCTTCGAGCATGCTCTCCATATCCAAGTTACATCTTACCTTTTCGACCAGGACATAGTTTATTACCCTACTTGAACTGGGCTGTTACCAGTTATCATCTCTATCCATTATCCACCTCTTCCATTGCACATGGTGTACGTTTATGTAAGTACTCACCGATCTTGGAGCTTAATTCATTGTCTGCCTTCCCTGTGTTTCCCGCCCCTCTACTCTTCTACTCTAATCGTGGTCACGTCCTTTCCCCATGTTAGAACTCGCTGATAATTCTCAATCATTGGCAAACTTGTTGCAACCGTTCATTCCCCAACCGTTACAGCCAAATGAAGTTCTTCAGTGACGTATCCTCCTGTAGTGCCCCAGTAGTCAGTGAGTTGGTTAGTGATTATCTGTACCCTTCATCGGTCCGTCCAATCGGCCCCACCTTGTGATTACGCTGATTTATCCTGATTTTGAAGACCACCACATTTTCTTCATGTTTGAATACCCCCGGTGTGTTTCTCATACGGCTTCATCACTCAGTCATCATCACATTTGACACCTTTCAAATTGGTCGTTAGAAGTGGCACATTAAGGTTCTACCTACGATATAATCACCTTTCTTTAGTCTTTACTCGGGCAGTTTCTCCCTCTCCAGAAATACCTCCCGTACTCTATATAACTAGAACCGACTCAGTTTTCAGCATTTAAATTTCTCCACTATTATCGTTGGCTGATAATGCATTCTACAGTGGTTTATCCACTGCCACATTGCGCGACGCACATCATGCAGCTTCATTCGTCTGCCATTTTGGCATGGTACACAAAACACAATGTTCATCTATCGATGTACACTCACCTGTCTTCTACTCCATCATCTCTCTTGAAAAAATTTAGCACCCATCAAATGGCTGTAGCCAAGCAGCTTATAGCAATTTATCTTACATTTCCACCCTGTACTCCTCTTGACAGTTACTATATAAAGACAGTACTTCACTGTACGCTTACCCGTTTCCCTCCGCCCGCTTCCCCAAGTAGCAAATTGCCCCAACGTTTGGTGTAAACCTGAGTCATGTCCCAAGATCAGTTTCCGTGGGGGAAAATGTGCCATTTGGTGACGGAACTGATAGGATTACATCCATACGTACATATGTTATCATCCTAAGGCAAATTTCTCGTGGCCTGTTTTTACTTCACCGTTAGTGGCGGCCTTCATGCGGTTTCGGGCAGTCTTGGTTTTGTCTGTCACGTGACTGAGGGTGTAGCTTCTCTTACAGGTGCCCCGCGTGTTCACTGTGAGATTCGTGCAAACCTCGTTGAACACGTCAGCCACAAACGTTTGTATTCTCGCTAAGCAGCATGCCTGAGGCTGGTCCGAAGCTTGGGCAAACCTGGGGTTAGCCCAGAGATTAGTACCCCTTGAAGCATTTTTCATGTCCTATTCTCATTTCGACTGATTTAGTAGCCTCCAATCACTGAGAGAATATTTTTATCATAATTTAACAGAGCGCAGCTAAAGAAGCGTATACGTGCGCTTGTTTACGCCTATGGCTATATAAATATAGGTGCGACAGGATACACCACCTTTTTGCGGGAGCCGCGGATGCCTGGCATACCCATGATAAATGTGGACGGATATTTGTTTCTATTTGTCATCATTTTCTGATTTGTACTGAAGGAAAATGTGGTTTGGTGTTTAACATTTGTCTGTTTACAATAGACAGCTCACTCACATGGACCACCCAAGCAAGTGGCAAAACTACCGTTGGCGTAAGTGGGCCTTGAGTGGCCTACTGTGTACTGAAAGCGGCGAGGCGTCTATGTGGGTCCCTAAACATTGATGTCAGAAAATGACTTCAATGGGTACATAAACATATGCAGCGTAATGGAACGTGTAATATGTAATATTATATCCAGAGCGTACTGTAACTGTGCCACTATTGATGAGTTTTCGGATGGACGTCAACCACATTTCCCGTACTCCTCATCAAGAATGAATTTATAGGCGTCATCATCAGATTTGACCGCTGGTGCCGGTGAATATGTTTTCTATGTGACCTTAGAAAAAGTGTTCTTCGCAGGTGCCAAAATTGTTTGGACGTACGCACGATTTGCGGACTCGGCTCCGGTTTGGTAAATGGAGAGGCAAAACTATACCAGTTGGTGGGTTTTGGTAGTTATATTGGTTTTCCTTTATAAATAACTAGATGGGGACTGAAAGAGCTGATGGCCCGAGCTGACGAGCTGGAGCATGCCTTGCCGCCTGCGCAGCGTGACGTAGTTTGGAGATGCTGTCGACTTTGACCGTACCTGGTGGACTCAAAAAATACTGACTTCAAGCAACCGGCCGATTGATGGATCCGAGGCTAAACCAAATTTCTGACCTATCGAAAAGCCTGGTCAACGCTTGCTAAGCCATTTGCGCACCTCATTGAATGACTGATGAGAATCACCGAAATGTGCTACAGGACTTCTAGGATAGGCTGATGTGTTCGACCGAAGAAGATTATAATACCGTACTGGTTGAATCGAGTCTGGATGAATGGAAGTACTTTTAAGTAGCTTTGTTCTGACTATAAGTCACCTTTTGTGACTGAGAAGAAAGTTTGGGGAAGAAATGTTGCCTATAGCCAGGGGAGGACCTGGCACCGGAGTTGGTCGCTTCTGGGAAGCGGTTGTCATTCCCAAGCAAATCTGAGTGAAAATACTTATTAGTGAAAAAAGCGCGCTTGAACTCTAAGCTCGCGGTTGCATTTTAGTGATTTTGGTATCTGCAAAGCCGCTGCAATTGAACTGGGAAACATTACATCTGTAAAGATCGACACGAACGCGCTGTTACCTTCGTTTGACGATATGTTGTTTAACTGCAGACTGAGGACACATCATAGCAGGTGTGTACTGAACGTGGCTGGGTAGCAGCAAAATGATAGCCTTCTGCGATCAAAGACTCATCAAGGCAACAAAATGTATATCAGTCTCATCGCTTACTAGACGTTATCGGAATTGGTGTGTTTTTGCCGAGGAGCCAACTATCAACGTCGACAAGCACATCAGAAGTTGGTACCACAAGCCTTGCAATCGTGAAGCGGGTAGCTGGAATAATAGGTAAGTGAAATGAAGCAGGGTTGCCTCTTTTCACAGTTATGGTCAGCAGAAACATGTTTACTGTAAGACAGAGATTTGAAGTTCAATAACAGGTCAAATAATTACATTGGGGTTCTGCGTATTTTTCCGTGCGCCGCTTCCGCTATCCGTTACATATATCTCTCCGTGAGAAGGTAGTAGTTATATGCAAGCATATGTTGCTCGGCTCACATCGACAGACCGCTCCATCACCAAATGTCAAGGCAGATTCATGCCTCTTGTTCAACTTTCAAGCATCGTTGAAAGACCCCATGCCATTTAATAAAAATATTTATATCGTGTGTGATTATCACTTACTACATAACGGTAAAGTGATTTACTAGTATTCCTCCCAGTTTGACTGTACAAAATGGATTTCAGTGACAAAGTAAAGAGGTTTAGCAATAAGAGTGGAGGGTCCAGTCCACCGTTAATGATTGCAGCTGAGGGTAACCCGTCTGGTCCTGGATGCGCAGGTGCTCCACAGCTAGAAATGAGTCCGGAAATAACGCTTACTTCAAATTTTAGGGTAGGTAGGGAAGAGCTGGTAATAGCAAGAGGATTCAAAGGGGGATTGTCTGAAGCGGGGGCCATAGAATTGGCGAAGTAAAGGTTGAAAGCCTCAGCGATAGCAGAAAGAGGGAGGGTGGCCGAAGTTTTATTCGGCAACACGAGGTATTGGGTAGTAGTATCCTAGATCTGTGTAGGAGTGAGAGTTTCATTGCTTTATTAGGATGCTTTAAAACTTTGGCTTCTTCTTTGCTGAGCTGGTCTTCCTCTTGGTCCCGGATAGTATTGGTGATACGTTTTGTCTCCTGAGAAGGAAGAAGTCGTGGTTTTGGTGTTTAAGTCTTTGCATCTTAAGGTACTTTCTTTTGGAGGTAGGCGATTTTGGACTTCCTAAGGGAGGAGTTTTGGGATATTAGGCTGAGGTTCAAGAAGCAGTTTCCCATGTTAAGGTAAAAGTGATCAGCCGCCTGTCGGGGGTCAGCCGTTAGAAAAAACTGCTCCAGTCTTGGCTACGGATGAGATAGGGCAGACCTTTGAAATTTAAACGGAGGGAATGTTCGACTTGTGTCAGATAGCCCGATGGATCAGGGTGAAATAAAAGATTACCGGCCACTATCTTATGGTCGCTACCCGGAAATTTATGCAGAATGGAAACCGAAAACTTGGAATCGCTGTGAGTGGATATAAGATCCGGGACTTTGGTGTTCCTAGTAAGGGTTTTAACGTGTTGCACCCAGTCCCCAATGTGAGTATGGGAGACAAAGTCTATTAAGCTGAGAGGCTCTGTGAGGCTCACTCAGGATATTTTAGGCCAGTTAAAATCACCGGCTATGATTTTCGCTGCCGAAGTTAGTAGTGAAAAATAATCAAAGGCTTCAATTAAGGGAGGTAAGTCTGTAATAGTAGAGGGTAGACGATAGACACAACTATTGTGGATGACTACAGTTGGGAGCCGAATTTTGAGCCATGGAGAATCCGGAATAGAGTCGTGTAGCAAGCCCATTGGAGGTTTCTGAAAGGGCGTGCTGTACGTACACCGGGCGCCCACCTCCGCGTTCGTCAATCCTATAAACTCTGGGAACCTTATACCCCTCAAGCAAAATTTCGCTTGTGGGTGTGTGTTTCGTGAGCTGGGTTTCGTTAGTAAGGATGATATCATGACTGGATTTTATGACAATATTTTAAGAGATGAAGCCTATTTAAGATGGACCGGGAGTTAAATAAGATCAAGGAAAACCCATTCATGTGGATGCCAGTATCTGAGCTGGGTAACGTAAGGGGTTATTGGGCAGAGAAGGTGCACGGGAAGGGGTGTAAGTTGAAGCTATCACCGAAGAAGAAGAAAAGTAAGCGTTGGAAGCCGCGATTGCTTCGGAAGATTCAGCCACGGACGACCCGGAAGTAATTAATTTCGGGATATTATGAGGTGAAGGAGATAATGGACTAAATGGTCTTGCCACTTGTCTTGATCTGTTGGAGTCGTTCCATGTTCCAATGAGGTGACAGAATACGGGGTTATGGAAGATATTGGTTTTCCCAAGTGACAGCCGTGGTGGTGGTGGTGTTGTGGGGTGAGAGCGGTTCTCAGACGATGGGGATTAGGAGAGCTTGGCTTGACCTCGCCGCCTGTCGGTGCGGCTTGTCCGGGTGGGAAGAATGGGAATCGGTGGTAGATGGAGGGGGCATACGGAGGTTATTTGGATGAAGTTGATAGGAATACGCAGTGTTGCATAGCTGGCCTGCGGATTTCGTTGTGCTATGAATGATGTGAACGACTGGCAAATTGCTGTCATAGGAAAGTGGTTCATTAGGGCTGGAAGGAAGGAGGCTGTGGGATTGTATGCCATAGGGGGGGGGGGGAAACTTTACGCTAAGGGGGTTGGTGTGTGTATCCTACGGGTGAAAAGACTATAGTGGAATGGGCAATTGTGGGTCAAAACGAAAATTTTGGTTTGGTAATGGATCTAACGGGATGAACGGCGGAGGCACGGAAAGGTTAGGAAGTGATGAGTAGGGCAGATGCCGCGTTGAACAATATATGTGAGGTGGGTTGCGGGTGTCGTCCGTACAAATGCGCGTAGAGCTTGGATTCCGCTGAGAGGAAATTCGTTTTGAGAATCTATTTTGGGGACAGAAATAGTATGCTCTGGCTTTCGTGACGTCCTACCGGGGTATCTGTTCCCCTCGGCTTTATGCATGACCATCGGAGTGTAGCCTGGTGATATAAGGCAACAACGTTGAGGTCTTTAGTAGGGATGGAGAGTGGGTCGCCGAATTCTAGATTTGCGGCCATGGGTTACCGTTGGTACCGACACTCTTCATTGGGGTCTGAGTAAAATCGCTAACAAATTTCGGCCCATGGGTGATAAGTCAGATCGTACCGACGAGATTGTGTCCTTTGAGACGCTGCTTCTCGGCGGTTCATTTGCGGGAGTATGCCCTGAGGGGTGGCGGGTTTGATTCGAACGAGAATGACCTGGCAGCGTTATGGTGCGGTTCAGCAGATGGGTTTTAGTCGCGGTTATATGGTGTGGACAAGAACGATCATAAGCTGGTTTGTGCGTCGCTTTTGGCGAGTGATGCAATGTTGTTGGGTTAGGGAAGTCATGCGGTTTAGGTAGCTGTTTCTCATGCACAGATCCAAGTTGTCTGGCGGGACTCGGTGGATTCGAGCCCCAGTTACTCGGTAACTTATTGACGATTCAAGGGCACTCGGAGACCGGTGGATTTGGGGCAAATCCAGGCTTCGTTTTGAGATCTAAATCAGACGGTTGTTGGTTGATAGAGGTTCGTTGCATAGGGTAGGTTAGGGGAATGCAGGGGGTAGGTGTCTTTCTGGCGGATTCATGCCCTGGATGCCTGATAGAGTTCAACTTTTTCAGCACTTCTCTTTGTAGCGGCGTTTTGTCGGATACTATTCAAATGTTTTTACGGGGCGAGTTAATAGAAATAACCGTTTGTTCATGAATAAACTCACCGGCTGTCATTGAGTCCGAAAATGTGGTGTCGTTGTGTTTGTTTTCATAGTCAGCTGCTACGGCGTGTCACCCGTTCCGTCTCAGCGGCCTTTAGCAAGGTACTGCTGACTATGTTGAATGGGACCCTATCAGGAATGTCAAATACAATGGCGTGATTAGGATTTCTTATTCGTTTTGAAACCTCTGAAGATGAGCTTTCAATATAGTTACACGTGGCAAATAAGTTACAGCCCGTGGTTACCATAGAGGGCTCGAGAGGTCGAGCCAGCTGTGTCATCAAGCCCTCACAATCCTTTGGGCCTCACCATCAGTGACGGTAAGGAAGAAGCACGGATCGCCAAGGCTCTGTGTCGACTATTGAAGGCTGAACCAAGTAACCACGAAGGATAGTTTTCCACTTCCTCGTATTGACGACACTTTGGAGGCACTTATGGGTGCAAGATATTTCAGCATACTCGATTTAGCATCCGAATACTGGCAGGTGAAAGTACACCCAGACGACAGAGAGAAAACCACCCTCTGTACCCCATCTGGAGTGTGTGAATTCCAGGCTGTCTTTCGGGCTCGCGAACGCCCCTGCTATGTTCCAACTCCTGCTAGTGTGTGGTTTTAGGCGGCCCGGTGCCGGTAAAATGTCTAGTTTATTTGGATGATGTTATCATTCATGGAGGCTCACCGGCTGAACATCTCGCTGACTTGGAAGAGGTGATTACCGCACTGAGGAGCACCGGGTTGAAGCTGAGGCCCGAAAAAGTGAATTGCTAAAGCGGGAATTTGAGTACTCTGGTCACATTATAAGTTCAGATGGAATTCTGAGTGATCTGGATAAGATTTGAAGCTATTGAAACCTGGCCGGTTCAGACGAGGGATAACGGACTTCAGACGGTTCCTTTGACTGACTTTACGTTACAGCCGTTTTGTGAAAGACTATGCCCGAATTCTGTTTCCGTTGCATCGGCTTACGGATAAAGACGGTAAACTTCAGTGGACCTTGGTGTGTCAGACAGCTTTCAAAACGATCCAAAAATGTCTAACTGAGGCTCCGATCCTCGCATTCCTAGACCTCACTGAGACAGCAGACATCTTCATCCTGGACAGGGATGCCAGTGAGGCGGGGATCGGGGCAGTCCGTTCTCTAATGGGTCACGATAACGAGGAAAGTGTATTTGCCTATGCCCGTCGTTGCATTAGTGGACATGACAGGAATTATTGTACAGCCAGGAAAGAGGTGCATGCCCTGGCAACGTAAGTGCGTCATTTCAAACACTTTTTGATGGGAGGTGGATTTTTAGTCTGAACGGACCATCAGTCTCTGAAAATGTTGCAACATTTCAGATAACCTGAGAGACAAGTACCCCTTTGGCAAGAGCGGTTGCAAGAGCTCGATTTCGAAGGCCACCAGCGACCTGGTCGAAAGCACATGAATACCGGCGCTTCTTTCCAACGTCACAATCAGCATGGTGATTTCTCCGACCTGTCAGGTGGCCACAGTCCTGCTGGAAGCACGGAACACGAGGTGGGCAGTGGTTCAGCGGAATAATCCAGAAACGAAAGTAATCTAAGACAAGTAAAAGAGTGGTCAGCCTAAACCCACCAAGGCTGAGATTGATGGCTGTAGCTGGGACAGTCTTCGTCCCTGGTCTGCCTGGCCACGAGGGTCGATTCAAGAGGAGGTGACTTACTACCAGTATGGAGAGAATTAAGGTCCCAGAATGATCGTGCCCCAATCGAAGATGCAGCCCGTGTTGGAGAAATTGCATACCGAGCTGGGCCATATGAGCAGCACAAGATAGACCACGCAGTGTAGTAACGATTTGGGTGACCCCAGCAGCGAAGAGACGTATTTAACATTTGTAACCGCTGCATAGTACCTATCCAGATAAAACCACAGCATAAGCACCATCGTGCTACGTTACTCAAAAATGCCGGTGGGTTTTCTCAACTAGATTGTAGGGACGGATGTGGTCGGATCGTTAACTGAAACCATAGAAAGGATAGATACTTTTTTGTGATGGCGGGCTACCTCAAAAAATGGTATGAGGCGATAGCATTGCCCTCCATTGATGCAACGACCATTGCAGATGCTATCTTCGAACAGTGGATATCTAGCTGGGGTTCACTCCAGCAGTTACATTCAGATCGAGGCAAAAGTCTTGAGAATGCTGTGGTCGTTGATCCGTGTCAACTCTGCGGGATAAGTAAAACCCGCATATCCCCGTACCAACCGGAAGGTAATGGCCGGAATGAACGGGAAAATCCATCGTTAAGGGGACAGTAAAAAGCTTTCGTTGGTGATTGTTATAATAATAAAAATAATAATATTGGTATATTTCTCGGCCATGTTCGAGACGCACGCGTTAAAGCATGATCATGGTGTACACGTCACTCAATAAGATGAAATGTTCACATATTCTAAGTATGAAAGTCGAGAGTATTAGAGATGAAAAAACAATGACAGGAAAAGTTTGAATGGACCATTCTGATAATGGTTTGCGCGGCAGTTTTAAACCGGTTTCGAATCCGGATCAGGCAGTGGTGCGCGGTGGAGATATTGAGAAAATCGTTAGCGCAGTGCTAAGGAGGCATTATTAACAAGAATGATGCAAGCCCAGGAAACCAGAGGCCAACTGAGGTTCTGCAGATGGAATAAATTTTGAACAAGAAAAAAGGGTGGAAAATCAACGCATGCGAAGAGGATAGCGATCCATGAAGACAATGCAGACCCTGAATGACGGATTTACCGGAGTTCTGTAAACGGAATGAGATTTGAAGCAGGGGGACCTGAGGCGAGTTTCGTGAAAGTGAACACCGGTGGATGTGGGAGAAACAGCAGTCCATAAAAAGGTGAGTTTAGATTCAGGGCCAGTAACATGTACTATTCAGAAATGAGAAGGCGCAACTGGAGGGTCTTCGAGAAATGGAGAGTCAAATTCCAGCCGGCTACGGTTCGGAGAAAAGATAACCTGTGTTAACGGATAATAAAGTGGGAAAATCTTCGCATGGACTTCAGCGTTATGCTGCTTCAATGACAAATATATATGTATGTGATGACGCATTTGCCTTCAGTGTTATTCTGGTAACGTACTACATCGAATGCGTAAGTTTCATCTGGCAGGGCAAAGTATGTGTCAGTCAATCAGCCGAGTGTGGCTGTATGTTAGCGGCATGCGCGTGAGCTGGAATTCGTGTTGGTTGCGTTAGAAAATGCTGAACGATCTGATAAGCAATTGAGGGTATCTCCTGTTGTGTGGTTGGATTTCTGTCCCAGTTGCCATGGTAGGTTCCACTTGAGTCTCTGTCCGTACGAGTCAAAGCGGCCTCCTTGGTTAGCCAATTTGGCGACTGAGATAGTGGGAGACAACGACCTGAAATAAAGGGAGATTGCAGTCTGGACGTGGTTCCAGCTGTGGGTTATGATAATATGTGAAGACAATAAACAATGGATTGGTTAGGTCTATGTGAGTGGGGCATGGGTAAAATAGGCTCGCAGTGGATTTGAGCTATACTGCTGCAGGCTGATGAAGTTGCGTACACAGGCTTGGTAGCTGTATGCATTTCAAAGGATTTATGATTTGCCCGTGGTTAGTAATGATAACCTTCAATACCGTTTGCTTACGCAGAACGCAGTTTGGCACGAGGCGATAAGATAGGTTTGAAATAACAGACAGAGCGAGTAGGACTATCATACTGTTTGCGTGGCGCTACGCTGTTACTGTCTCTTTCGGTATAGTGGTTGTTCTATACTGAGGAGTCCAAGTAGAAGGAACTATTGGGGTGACAGTGGTTATAGATTAGAGGTAATTATTCTGTTTAGGCATTGTAAACTGTTAGGTTTACGCTTAGGTGATGGCAACTGCGGCGTATGGTGTGGCACATCCTAGATTCTCAAGGGTTCAGGTTAGTATCCAGCGCTTTCCTCATAAGCTCTATCAAAAGACATATAAGGATTCGTAAGAGCGATCAGTTTTTGGATGTCCAGAGCTACGTGTAGTCCAGGCTTAAACATAATCAGGGAATCTACGGAACGGACTTCAGCTGGGAGTTTATTCCACAGAGTTGCATATTTCAGGAGGAAGAAGTTGATGGTAAAAAGTTGGGACTTTTTTGCTGTCCTAGATCGTATGGATGAACCGCTGAGTTTCGTAATTGCTGCAGCGGTGGGGCCAACCCTATGCGGGTCTAATTGAGCCTAGGTTGCTCAGAGTGGTTATTCGACTTATTAGTACCCTATACCTACCTCAAAGGCCTGAGCCCTTGAAATATACGGATTGTATAACATAGTCAGCGTGTCCACCGTTAGGGCTAGGCTTATTTCCTGTTTGAAAGCCACCGATGTAGGTGATAACGCCCGAATTCGTTGTGGTAGCTTATTCCACAATGAAGCGTACTTGTTAATGAAGAAGTTTGACCGAAGAGCAAGCTTCGGCAAAGGGACAGACACCAAGAACTCATTGTTACGTAAGGGATACGTAGAAAGGGTTCTTACCTGAGGTGCTGAACTACATGATCTATTCTTCAAGATATTGTGAAAGAATAGCAGGTTATTTCTTACGCGGCGTAGCCATAAGGGATCGATTTTCAGCTCACAACATTCCATGTAATTAGAGGGCGTAGAAAAACCTATGAGCTGTTTCGTGAATGCCCGTTGTACATTCTCAAACGCTATGCGGTCCCTTTGTCGCATGTTGGAACAAATGATTGAGCCGTATTCCAGAAGAGGTCTAACATGGGACTTAAAAATGTTGAGTTTACTTTCTGGCAAAATAAATGTTTGGTGTATTAGCCCGATCGCACGGCGTGCTTTAGCCACCTGGATGGCTGCGTGTTCCGAAAAGTCAAACGTACATGAGTAGTGTAGACCCAAGTCACGTACCTGAGAGTTATTGGGGATGAATTTGCCGCTTATACTAAATCTTCCAGTGGGGACGTGACATTTATATGTAATAATATTACTTTTTTCGGCTGAAAAACTCATTTTCCAATCATTACTCCAGGAGCTGAGAGCGAGCAGTTCCCTTGTAATGTCATCTACGGTAGAGGCTGACGCCACGGGATCAAAAGTGTACACGATTTTGATATCATCTGCAAACAGGAAGGGAACTCCCCGTTGGAAAATGGTAAATATATCGTTAACGTACATTAGGAACAGTAATGGGCCCAGTACACTACCTTGTATCACCCCACTGGTTACGGGACGGGGTTCGGACAAATTTCCACCTATACTAACAACCTGGTCTCGGGATGTTAAATAGGACGCAAACCAAGCGAGCATTGGGTCCACGATTCCATAAGTTTTAATCTTCTGTAGTAACCGGACGTGGGATACCCGGTCAAACGCCTTGGTCATGTCCAAAAAGATCACGATTGCCGATTTACCAATATTGACAGCCTCTGTGACCAGATTGACGAAATCGGTCATGCATGTCGCACATGATCTGTTTTTCAGAAAACCATGCTGACCAGCGTTGATTAGATTATTGTTCAGAAGGTGACGTGTCAGCCTTTCCTTGATCATTCTCTCCATGATCCTGGACACGACCGGGGTGTGGTTCACCGGCCGATAGTTAACTGGATCTAGACGTGATCCTTTTTTGTGCATCGGTATGATAGTTGAAGTTTTCCATTGGGAAGGGAAAACACTGCACCTGAGTGACAAATTGAATATGTTTGTCAGCAACATTGGAACATCTTCGCCACCTCGACTAAAAATGGCCGGTGGTTATGCATCTGGACCTGGCCTGCAGGACGGTCCTGTTCTTGCAACATGGACTGAAACCTCCTCAGGGTAGAACACTACCGTCGAGAAAGTTACTGATGTCACCGGATCTAGAACGGGGAAGGATGTGGCGTCATCCGTCGTTAAAGAGGAGGCAAAATAGGTGCTGAAAGCCTCCGTAATCAAAAGAGGGTCACGCAAGCATTTATTATTATAGTTCAAATATGGGATGTCTTGGCTAGGTTGCTTGTTTCTGACCTCCATTAGCCTGGCCAGGGCTTCCACCTTGTTTGGGTGGCTTAAGGCATCTCGTTCCTGTTTCTTCTTAGAAGAATCCAAGCGCAATTTAATCGTACGGGATATACGTATTATTTGAAGATACGACGAGAAGTCCCTCGTCTTAGTGAATCTTCGTTGGAGTTTGGCTAGGTTACCGTTAAGACGATCTAGAGAGTTCCGCTGTTTGCGTATGATAGGCCCCGAGGCTGGATTGATTTTGTCGAGGCAGTAATAAAGATTAGTATACAGTTGGGCAGCTGCTATCTCTAGGTCATTAGATAAAAACGATTCGTCCCAGTTTAAGGAACGGATAAAAGAGGGTAGACTATTCCAGCAAGCTTTATGGTATTGCTTATTGGTGGTCGGAAGGTGTGTTTCTGCTGACTTATCAGTGTGAGGCCAAGGTGCAGTAAAAACACAGGATACCATCTTATGGTCACTACCGGTGAAGCGACTTAAGATTTGGGTATCTAAATTCTTGATACCAATAGAGAAGATAAGGTCTAATGTATTTCTCCCTCGAGTGGGGGATAAAACATGCTGTACCCAATTACCCACATGGATACACGAAAGGAAATCATGGAGTTTTGGGGGTGATGTCATGGAATGCCAGCATATTTCAGGCACGTTGAAATCACCAGCTAGAATTTTAGCAGTTACGGGGAGGTTAGAGACATAGTTGAATGCGTCTATTATTGCTGTCAACTCGTGCCTGCCCTGGTTTGGAGGACGGTAGATACATCCTACGAGAAGTAGTTGTTGATCTTCTTTGATAGTGAGCCAGACCGAGTCTGGAATGTTGTCTAGAATAGGATGATGGAACCTACTCGCCGTGAATATGTGTTTGGTGTAAATGATGCAGCCGCTTCCTCTTTGGTCAGATCTACTGTTGGCAGTGGCCTGATAGCCGGGTATGGATACGTGGTTTAATGGGGTGTGATCCGTCAGCCACGTCTCGGTAACTAGTAAAATGTCAGGGTGTAGGTCTAATGTAAGCTCTCTAAGCAGGGGCAATTTTGGAAGGAGAGAGCGGACGTTAAGTAGTAAGAGAGACAAGGTGTTTTTGGATAGGTTCTCAGTAGACTGAGCCGTAATTTCGTTGTGGTGAGGTGATGAAGGATCGTCAAATAAGGCGTGGCTTACGATGGGCAGTCGAAGCTCGACCCGTTTTAACCGCGTTTCAGATGAAGAGTTTGTGCCTGTGACTAAATGCGCCGCTGGGCTTTCAAATTGGGCGTGATTTGAAGAGCGGTTAGGGGGTTCTAATTGAAACGGCCGAATCCTGGAGGGGGTAAATGAGGCGCGGAAGGAGCTAGGGGGGGATAGAGGTGGTAAGGACTTATGGACATTTGGTGCATTAGCCCGAGGCTTGATGCTATACGTGGATTTTGGTTGAGTGAGGGATAAGGACGAAAAAACGGGAGCGGTCCGGGGGCGGGGTGGAAGTTGAAGCTTGTGCCAAGGTTGCGGACTGCACTGAGGTAGTCCACTGAAGGAGGAAATGGGAGTATAGGAATATTCGACAGGGAGGGTTGAACCTGGTGGTGATATGGGTCTTGGAGGACCCCCGGAGAGGTAGAATCGAATACCCCGTTTCGAGAGGTATAGGGCACGGAAGCGAAGGCATGTTGGGCCAGTGGTGGAAAGAAAGGTCCGCCCGGCATCATATTTGGTATCGGGGCAAACTGTATTATCCGTGGAGGCATACGTGATGGTGTTGAACACGGGTCGAGAGCCGGCCACTGGGTCTCTGGGAAGGCTTTATATTGAGTGGGATTGTGCGTGGGTCGGACCCTATTGTGAGTTGTCTGACAATTCGAGCGCAGCTCGAGTGGGCTGGATGCTTGTATCTTTGAGCTAGTGCCCTCTGTAGGCCTAGAGTCTGCACGGTTAGGTTCAGGTTTGTGGGTGGATCGGTGCGGTCGCCTCCGAGAGCCCACAAATATTTGACAACTGCTTTTCGGTTTTACTTCGGATTGCATGGTAGGATGGCCCTGGCAGTGAGGCTGTAAGGTTGATTAGACCTTACTTCGCGGTTTCCTTAGTAAACGCGTGCTTCGGTCCTTTGTACTGCGTGGACCACCTGCACGTTACTCTAATGTGCGGCACTGCACAAATATGTTAACCAGAACAGTATTCTCCACGACCCGTGAGAACGAGAAGGCGATTGGGAGAGATAGTGGTTAGCGTGTATTTGGGAGCGTGCGTGAGAGCGTGCTCAAGAGCAACGGTCAAATGGCCACCGCGCTTGGCAGTCAGCGTTCAGTTAAACAATAAACGTGGTAAAAGTATGAACGAAGATGGCAACCGCTACAGGGGCCTCCTCCTATAAGTCCGACGGAGTTGGGCTTCGATCGTGATGGTAAGCCGGAATTATTGGTTGTCCAGGAACTCCTCATAGCTTCTCCGTTATATTGTTGTTGACGTCGAACGACTGCTGATGAGTTTACCGGTGCCTGCACTCTCGAGGTCCGATGTGCGTGGGTCCAACTGTGTTTTGGCGCCCGCGGGTCTCATACGAATGCAAGCCGGAAAATGCCTCGTCAGGTCCATCCAAAAAGGCGTCCAGTTGCCGTCTCCAGTGCCAGGCTGACCAATCGTCCCGTTGTCCAGTGAGCGGTTGGCTCATTGAACGTGCACGGGAGTCAGCCAGGCTACGGATGAAGCCAATGTGACTTGTTAGATCCGTCTGAGAGAGGGCAAGGTAAACTGGAACAAAATAGCGCCTGAGGGCGCCGGCGGATGTTGGACCGTAATAACAACACACAAACGATGTTCGGTGTTGTTGTAGTCGCTAGGAGACCAGAAGAAAATGAAATCATAACTACCGATTGTAATTTCACGGGTCTGTTGGTTGGTAAATCCATGGCGAACTTCCCAACTTATTGCTAACAGTCGGTTGTAAAAATCGTCACGAAATCGGCGAAGCGGACGGGATTTCGTAGTTGGCGACCGCGACGGCTACTTCGCGTTGCGGGTACGGTTGGAGAATCTGATGGACTAGCTGCCGAGTCCTCACTAGGCGCAATTGGGGGTGGTTCGAGTGGTAACTCGCTCGATGCAGGTGACTGAGCGACTTGAGTGGGTGTAAATTGGCCGAGCGGCTTGCACTCAATGACGGCAGGCTTGAGACGGTCGATAGATACGGTGTCGTGTCGTCCGTTGATATCTATGACAAATGTTTTAGCCCTACGTTTTATCACCCGAAACGGGCCAGTGTTTGGCGCTTGTAGTGGTGATCGAACGCCATCGACGCGAAGGAATACATGAGTAGCGGTTCCTAACGCAGTTGGGACATAACTTGTAGACTGTTGTTCACGCGGCGGACTGGCCTTGAGCACTCGCATGTGCTGCGTAAGGCGCTGAGCATAGTCACCGTAGTCGAAAGTCACGGTTGATGAGGGGGCTACCAACTCCCCAGGCAGACGAAGTGTACAGCCATATACTAGTACGGCCGGTGTTGTGTGTAACTCCTCCTTAACGGTACTACGCAGGCTTAAGAGTGCTAATGGTAGTGTTTCACTCCAAAGGGGGTTACCGTTTGCTCGAAGAGCGGCTTTTAATTGTCGGTGGAAACGCTCAACCATACCATTGGCCTGAGGGTGGTAAGCTGTCGTCTTAACGTGTTGGCAACCGAGCGTAGCGAGTAGGCTGCCTAAAGCGCCGTCAAAGTGTGGACCGCGATCGGTGGTTACTATTGCCGGGCAACCGAAATGACTAACCCAACCGGTCAGAAAAGCTTTCGCGGCCTCTTCCGAGGTGGGACGATGGATAGGGATGGCCTGCGGCCAGCGAGTAAAACGATCCACGCATGTGAGTATGTAAACGTACCCAAGCGAAGGTGGAGTGGTCCTACGAGGTCGACGTGCACATGATGAAAACGTGTTTCAGGTTCTGGGAACCTGGCTAACGCTGCCTTAGTGTGCCTATGGGTCTTGACACGTTGACACTGCAGACAAGCACGAGCCCATTGACGGACATCGCGTTTGACATTGTGCCAAACAAAACGCTCAGTTATCAGTTTCACTGAGGCAGTCACACCCGGATGAGCCAGATTATGGAGTGTCATGAACGTAGGATACCGGTGGGCAGCAGGAACTACTGGCCTAGGGCGACCTTGCGACACATCGCACACGATGGTATTCTGGGAAGCTGGGATAGGCACTGTGGTTAAACTCAAAGAACCGTTTTGTCTAAGTTGTTCGATGTCAGGGTCCATAGTTTGAGCCTGTGCCATTGCGTCTAAGTTGATGTTAGGCGTTTGTGCCAGACTTAGTTGATATACGCGCGATAAGGCGTCTGCGACGGGATTAAGTACCCCAGAGACGTGTCGTATGTCCACAGTAAACTGTGAGACAAAGTCTAAGTGGCGAATCTCGCGTGGTGAGTATCGATCGGAAGCTGACTTCAGTGCGTAAACCAAAGGCTTGTGGTCTGTAAACACCGTGAACGAACGGCCTTCGAGTGCATGTCGAAAATGACGGATTCCCAAGTAGATGGCTAATAACTCTCTACCGAACGTGCTGTACCTTGATTCCGCGGGTTGTAGGCGCTTGGAGAAGAATGCTAAAGGTTGCCAAGAGTCATCTACGAACTGTTGCAGTACTGCTCCAACCGCTGTGTCCGAGGCATCCGTCACTGCCGAAATAGGAGCCAAAGGGTCAGGGTGGGTAAGGAGTGCTGTGTTGGCGACAGCATCTTTGACCAAGGCGAATGCAGCTTGTGCTGTGTCGGGAAACACGAACTTCCGCTTACCTCCGCGCAACAGGTCGGTGAGGGGTTGCATCATTTCCGCACAGTGAGGAATAAATCGGCGGTAGAAATTCACCAGACCGGCAAACTGACGCAACTGGCGAAAAGATTGGGGTTCAGGGTAGTCGCGAATAGCGGAAACTTTATCTGACAGAGGGCGGATACCCGAGGATGAAATAGAATGTCCTATGAAAGTGATATCAGACCGGCCTAATTCGCATTTCGCGATATTGATCGTAACGCCGTGCTGGCTAAGGCGTTCGAAAAGTGCTCGTAAGTGCGTAGCGTGCTCTTGCTCTGAAGAACTCGCCACCAAAATATCATCCAAGTATACGTGGACATTTTCCAAACCACGAGTTGCCTCGTGCATGAACCGTTGAAAGGTCTGGGCTGCATTGCTGAGTCCAAACGGCATTCGCAGAAACTCGAACAGCCCGAAAGGTGTAGTGACGGCAGTTTTAGGGATATCAGCCTCTGCTACCGGGATCTGGTTGTACGCCCGAACCAAATCGATACGGCTGAAGATGGAGCAACCTGATAAAGACGAAGTAAGATCCTGTATATGGGGAATCGGGTATCGGTCCGGGACGGTGACTTTGTTAAGCGCTCTGTAATCACCACAGGGTCGCCAGTCGCCACTAGCCTTAGGAACCATATGAAGGGGGGAAGCCCAAGGGCTACTAGAAGGGCGTATTATACCCAGTTCTAGCATATGTTCGAATTCGGCCTGTGCAACACGAAGCTTGTCTGGTGCTAACCGACGCGGCCTACTGAACACTGGGGGTCCCTTAGTATCGATATGGTGAGTGACACTGGTCGTCACTGCTGGGAGAGGCCCGGCCTGCCGAAACATGGCCGGGTAGGCGGCGATGAGTTCGCCATAAGGTTCGTGTGCCGGTGGTTGGATGCAAAAAGGCGTGACGTGATTCACTCGCGAATTATGACCCGCAACGGCGAGAGTGGTCTGACGATCCACCACTCTGCGGCGCCGTGCATCAACTAACAAGTCAAAGTGCTGCAGGAAGTCAATGCCCAGAATTGGGTACGGGACGTCGGCGATGATGAATACCCAACGAAAATTACGCTCTAAACCCAAGTTTAAGGTGAGCGACCGCTGGCCAAACGTTGGGATGGCCGTGCCATTGGCAGCGCGTAGTGTTTGGGCCTGCGGTGTGCTATTGTCGTCTTTCGCTCGGGGGACGACGCTCACTTCGGCACCGGTATCTACAAGGAATAGGTTATTTGAAATGATGTCCCTTACGTTCAAAAGACGACTATTGGTGTGATACCCGGCTTCGTGGGTCGCCACCACGGGCCGGGGGTTTAGTTTCCCTGATGAGCACCGGGAAACGTACACCCTCGTTCGCATCGTTTGGCTCCCTCACCGAAGCGACTGTGGTACTTACAATATCCTTCTTTTGAAGAACCGACGAAACGGCGTCGCAATGACGGACTATGGAGCCTAGGTGAGCGTGCGCGGTGCCGCTCCTGTGACCCACCTCTAACTGCTAGGCGTTGCAGGCTCGCGTCAATTCTAGACAAAACTGATGCGAGTTCGTTAGATGTTGGCAAGGCAGGCACCGTTGCGACGGACGGCCTGGTTACTCCAGCTACAGCGGGGTTGTATCGTGACATAATGTCATCAGCTACCGCTGCAGTTTCCTCTAGCGAGCATTTGCGCGCGGCACTTAGTAAAACTGGAATGTTATGCGGCAAACGCTGCAGCCAAAGTTCCCTCAAGAGCGGGTCCTCACCTATTGTCGGTCCTCTCAAGCGCTGCATCTCACGCAGCAGTTCGGAGGGCTTCCTACTTCCAAGCTTAACGTTTTGAAGCTGTTGCATACGTTGGTCTTGCGTTGGGGTCGTGCGGGCAATGACAGCCTCCTTTAAAGCCTCATAGCTTCGGGAAGAGATTATTACGTCCCTTACTTGCATTGTGACCTCTGGCGGGAGGCGGCCTGCTACCCACCTGAAACGGCTGGCGTCACTGGTTATACGGCAGTTTTCGAATTCTAACTCGACCAGCGTGAACCAGAGTTTTGGATCAGCAGGTGTGAATGCCGGTATGTGCGGCGTGATGGCCCCAACGGTGGGGTCTGAGCAGGATTTCCGTTCGGCAGACATAGCGATTACTTTATGGAATACAGACGGGAAAAGAAATCAACGACCAATGGGGCACTACAGTCTTCGCGAAAAAAAAATTACGACGAATTAGACACAAAATATGTATGGACGAGAAAAAAAAATTATTTGGTAAACCAACCAAAAAAAATCAAGATAGGGAAACAATAAAACACACAAAAACGTACGCAGACGGGACCTTGAACGGTAGAAAACAAGGAAACTCACGTGACCTGAGGATCACTTCGGGCTCACCAATTGTAAGGTTGATTAGACCTTACTTCGCGGTTTCCTTAGTAAACGCGTGCTTCGGTCCTTTGTACTGCGTGGACCACCTGCACGTTACTCTAATGTGCGGCACTGCACAAATATGTTAACCAGAACAGTATTCTCCACGACCCGTGAGAACGAGAAGGCGATTGGGAGAGATAGTGGTTAGCGTGTATTTGGGAGCGTGCGTGAGAGCGTGCGCAAGAGCAACGGTCAAATGGCCACCGCGCTTGGCAGTCAGCGTTCAGTTAAACAATAAACGTGGTAAAAGTATGAACGAAGATGGCAACCGCTACAAGGCCCCACTCTATCTGTTTGTGCGTGATGATGGGCCGGAATGGGCCTCGCGCTTGCACGTTTTGTTGGTCCTGGAAGGTTCGTGGAGGAATTGAGAGATCTAGTAAGGGCAGGAGGGACAGGCGGATGGGCCCAACCGGATGGAGTAGTGGGAGTAGAGGTAGCCTGCATCCTACGAAGCCGCTTACTTGGTGGAGGGATGGCCGGTGATGGAGAGGCCCCTAATGCCCGATCAACCGTGCCGTTGTTAGGGGCAGGTGATGAAGATACGCTGCGGGTAGGGGTCGAAGCTGCATCTAGAAGTACCTGTCGTCCGCTGGATGTTACCTGGGGGTCCGACAAGGGTGAGCTGTCAAGGTCGACCGGCACCTGAATTGGTACGGAGCGTGCCGGGTTGAGGGGAGGTGATCGCACGGCTGAGGCTAGCCTCAGCCGAGGGCCGGTTTGTGAGGTACTAGTGGGAGTTACTGCTGTCCTTGACGCCTCTCTTTGGAGAGGAGTCTTGTCTGCCGTAATCCTGACCGATTTATAAGCTGTGTTGAGGGCAAGCGACGATTGCCTTTTGATAAATTCTCTTGCTATTTGATCGGAAGGGAATTGGAAAAGGATGGGACATGTGTGGCGTGGTGAACGTTTGTGTAACCTTGTGCACGTGCATGGATGGTGTTCCATGCCAGCTGCCCTGAGCAGGGTGGATTTCAGTTGCGATACTGGGGCCTTGTCCGGGAGATTGAAGGCTATCGCATTTTTGCTATTTGAGATGCGCTTAAAGATCTCGGTAGAAACAGAGTTAAGGAAGTCCGTGGCTGATTTAAGCTGCTGTTGCGTATAGCTTGCCGCGGGGTCCATTAGGCACAGTAGCGGAGCAAGCTTGGCGATACTGTCATCCAGAATCGTGAGTCTTGTTGAGATATTCTCAACCTCTTGGTGAATACGAGCACTGAAGATAGCGTCGTTCGCGAGGTCCACCAATGGTATAGAGCATTGTTTCAGTTGTGTTAGCGGTTTCTTAACTCTAATCTTGGGTCGAAGTTTTTGAGTAACAGGCATGATAAAAATATTGGGGAAAAAAATCTTTGGAATTCCTGTATTGTTTTGGGGTGATTTGTCTTTAAATAACTAGCTAAGTTCCTAGAAACCTATATAACTAGCGAGAGATAACGAAGAACACCCCGTGGCGGTGTAGCGCAGTTCTCTCGCGATGAGGGAAAGGGCAATTGCCCGCCGTCTGTTAGCTTACCGAGCAAAAGTTCATTCATCAGCTGGAGGTACTCCGCGTGCCATGACATCGGGACACGAGATGCGGCTGCCATCATATCTAACGATTCCTGTGAGTGCCCCGGATCCCCTCATCTCAACAGAATTTGCGTGGAAGATGAAAGGGAATTTAAAATGCGCCTATTTACTGGCCTGTGAGCGAATAAAAAGCGCCTGCGGACACCAGAAGGAGTACTATGATCAGAGGGTTGCAGAGGAGCCGCTGCAACCCGGAGAACGAGCTTTCCTACATAATTTGGCCCCACCCTCAGGATGACCGGAGGAGAAACACCGTGAGTGGGCCGGGCCCTGTATTGTACTGGGAGTGTTCAATGATGTCACTTGCCGTATTAGGCCGGAGAACCATGAGGATGCTAAACAGCTGACGGTGCATTTCAACCGGGGAAAGCCAGCCACAAGAGCGATGGAGCCCCCCGTGGAACCACTGCCAGACTGCTGCACGACCTTACTAGAAGCAGCTGGTAAAGTTGGGCCCACACCAAAAATTGCTGCGGTGTTGAGGACAATACCTTTCATCAAATTGGGAGGTGGTGTTGGCCATTACTGTTTTCAGGCAAAAAGCCAATTCTATTACACTCGGTACCACTGTGTTATTCACATTCAGTCTATCTCCACTTGCCTTCTAGGCCTGAGCGCCATAGGGTCCAAGCTACAAAAACCACCAGCCCAGAAAGAACTCCGTGAACCCTTTTTTTCTGCCTAATTCACGGTCCGTCCCTGGGCCTTCCTGCGCCTAGGATGTAAGAGGAAGTTTGAACAATATACCCTCTGAGCCGGTGTCTTTGTTCTTCCGGTGTGTGAGCTGTCAGAGATCCGTGTGCTGGACGCCGGTTCAGTGTTTGTTTATCAAATAGTAACGCTGAGTCCCTCTCTGGCCCATTTCAGACCGGTCGACATCTCACCTATTCACCCAGATCCTTCTTTCTCGTTACAGTTTCATGGCACACCTTTCCCGTTTGCGGACGGTGTGAAGTGGTCCGCCCTTTGAAGTCTTCCGATGCTGCCTGTACACTGAGCAACAGTTCCAAGGGCCTATCTGCACTTGACCGTCGATGTTACACCTGGACGATGAACTTTTCTACTGACACGTGCAAGGCACCTACCCACGATTCCTAACTCTTGGTGGACCTCCAGTTGCCCACGGACCTGCTGTTTGTGGTTGGCCTTTCAGCTACCCTAGCTCGCTGAGCACCTCTGAGCAAGCAGCTGCCCAAGTGATCAAGGCTAGAATACGCTTTGCCATTCTGTTCCGCTCTTTTTGTGTCCGGGATATTATCAACGGCAACTACAAGTCCCACCTCAGGCCTCTGCTCGAATACTGCCCAGTAACCTCTTCTCAGATGTTCAAGCCTGACAGAAGTGCTCCAGGAAGCATACAAAGACATTTCATTAAGCAACCACTTGGTTGGTCCGCATCTACAGGCTATAGAAAGCGAAGCCGGAATCTAAATTCCGACTCACTCTGGCTCCGCCGCCTTAGATCAAACTTATTGCACTCACAAAACTCGCTCGATAACCGGTCCTTCCCCTCTATCCCACTAAGCTCCTCTCGTGAAACCCCTTACCAACTTCGGCACAGGTCTTTCACTATCCCTCCAACCACAGTTAAATCGATCGTGCGAACAAACATTTTCCATCTAATTTATTATAATTTCTGTAACGGGTTGGCTGCCATCATCCGAGCACCTCAGGCCAAGTCCCAGCCACTATCGGTACCCACTGCTTATCTTGATATTACCAGTGTACCTCGGTTATCTAATATCTGCAAGTCTGAATGTGGAGCATGCTAGAAGGGCCCCGATTCCAAGTCCGGCCAACTGTTCCAAAAACCTGCACCCATCAGTCACCGACAATCAACGAAACACAGCATGGTCTTCAAGAGAATCTTGGATGCTTGGTTAGCTGTGACCATGCCCGTACTGTGTAAAAGGAATTGAAGCACCAATAATTTCCCTTCTCGCGTATTCTCAGACTCCCTTGTGCATTTTCCTTTCATGGATTTCATTAGCCTCCGTTTATCACCGAACCGGAGTTGAGACACGCTGATCGCGCTTCTCTATTTTTTCTCTTCCCATTTCTGCGCCTATGCACGCTTTACCTCTAATGCTTTGGCAATGTGGTGGTCGCTTCTGTGGTAGATGCACCTAGATAGCACTGCTCTATGGTGGCATAATAGTGACAGCCCACATTTGGCTCCGCCCTCCATGACCCCTCGCAACCCGACCACCTGATCTCGGATCATTCACCTTCGTTGTCGATACTACGCCCCGTTGCGTGCTAATCTTAACGGCCCGAGGCACGGCCAGATCCGCGGTTTTGGCCGACAAACGTCGGGGTTGTGTGTGCGGGCGAAGATAGTCTAGTATATCAAACCTGCGTTTATATCCTTAATACCTAACTTGTGCGGTGCCTTTATGGCATCTTAACTTACTCTCCAAGGAAAGTGAGAGGGGAGTGAGTGGACCTCATAATAGTGAAGCAGATCACAGCAGGCCGGATCGGCTCTGGTACTCGCAAGCATGCCCTTCTGCCACCAGGAACAAACCAAAACCTGGGTGACCGTGCCTTCAAGCTGGAGAAGTATAGGTCTTGGACACGATTTCTGGCCCACTTCCTCATTTGGCGCGTTCAAAGCCTAGAATAAACTATTAAATGAAGTGGTCGAGACAACTATGGCGGCTGAGTTCAAGCACCCGCTAGAAAGCGCGCGGAACACACTGTTCCAAGATGGGCTAGACTGACAGACAAAATAGCGCTGCATAGATTGGTGATGGTCCTTTGGACCTTGTGTTAACTAAGTATTCATTTTGTCCACCTCTCAAGATAACCTAAACCAATCTTCACCATCCCTTTTTCGTTCTTTGTTTTGCTCTACATAATCCATTTGTTCAATCCTATCTCCCACTAGCTACTTCTACAGGCGCGGCTTTTCTTTCATCCTTGACGTCCACATTCACTTGTCCCTCGACACTATCTCTGGCCTTATCCGCTTTCTCCAAACGCTGTCAATTCGTGCAAAGACAAAGATGCAGGTGGGGATTTCAGGTGGAATATGGGTCGATCAAGACCGCGGTCGCCGCGAAAGCATTTGCAAACCGTAGTTTATCCGAAGTTTAGGCTCACTTCAGTCGTAGGGCTCACACCAGTTGAGTTTAAAAATAAGCCCCAACAGACGACAGCAACAGGTCGCACCAAAAGGGCCGTACTTGAATCGGAAATCCCGTCACCTAGATCTTGCTCTTTTCTTAATAACAGCTTTGTTAATGCGGTCAGAGGGCTCCATGAGCCCACTACCGGTGGCAGTGCAGTCCACAAGAAATGGTCCAAGCCTCCTAGGAAGAATTTAGTGATGGTGGTTTAACGAGTAGAGGTAGGTTTTCTAGGTTATCCGAAGCCACTGAGCCCTTCGTAGAGCCTCCAAAATAAAGTAGCGCGGAAAGTCGCAGGTGACTTAGCCGGCCATGTGCATCCCAGGCAAGCACCCTCCGAGCTTGCCCAAGCAAGCCACACCTAACTTACCCCATTTTTCTCACCTAACGGCCTCGGAACTCCCGGATCTATCACAGCCGGGCAAAAAGAAAGGAGTGCTGCCTCAACACCAGTCCTAGGCTCGGCCCCTCTAAGAATCCATTCTCAACCCAGTATTTCCCCGCTATTTTATGCTATCCTAGCACCTCTAGCCTCCCCACCACTCCAACCCCCCTAATATTTCGACCATCTCATCCTCGCCGGCTTCTGAAACTAATATCTCTTCGGTCACTCATGAAAGGTCGACAAAATGTCTCTCCACTGGTTGTTCCGGCATTCAAAACAAGGTTTTTGAACTAAGATAATTAGTGGCCGACGATAAGTCCCACTTTCTGGCCACCATCGAGAAGTAGCTCACATTGGAAGGCCATGAAGGCGAAATATCTGACAGTGGTTACGCAATAGTTCACGAGGACGAAAGCAGAGGTCCGCAGGTGGAGCAGCCTTTTCCCTATTTCCCTGTTACCTCCAGCCCCGGTCTTTCACTTGAATCCCACTGCTTCTATAAAGGTGTGTGGGACAGAATAATATTATCTTGTGGTGAGGTTCTTTTGGTAGGAGTTATCTACAGGTCTCCAGCTTGCACCGCCGAATTTAGCGGTGCGCTCATGGAGTAGGTGCATGGACTAAAGCCCCGAAAATGGTTTACTCATCTATTGGGCGATTTTGTTGCCCACCGGGTGAATTGGTTTGGACTTCACCCTCTGGGCAGAAACTTTGAGGAATCTCCGGTTAGACCGATGGTAGAGTGCACTTGGACCCAGCTCCTTCCGCTTGTGGGCATATGCATACGGGAACGAGACTCATTTCTTTTAGATCTCGTCAGCACCAACTAGAGTCACTTATTAGAGCTTTAGTACTCCTTCCGCCATGTGTAAACTAGGCTCCTAGGACCTATGGAGTGCAGAACAAGCCAAAAGTTCCGACGCACTCCGAAAACGGTAAACGTCGGTGTAGTATATGAAGGAAGGTTTGCGTGGAAACCATGTCGTCCATGTTTACGTTTTAGGAAACACCCGATGCCGTACGAACCGAAGGAGCTAAAGGTTCAAACCTCTGCAACCATAGCAGTCAAAAGTGTTTTTCAGTTGGCAGAAACCAATTGTCCTTACAGCGAGCATACAAACAACACGCAGTCCTGCGGCATCCAGCAGCATGCAGACTGCTTGGAGCCGAGTGATAATTGGTAACGATTGTGTAAGCTAACTTTCGGTCATCAGTTTACGAGTTCACGCTCAGTCATCTCCAGATCGCCATAGCAAACTCCCCCTAGGAAGAAAAAGTGGGAGTGACCGTTCGACCTGATTGAGGGTTTACCACGTGCAGGTCTCGGTTGGCACCGGAATTCTCATGTGCCATCCATCGTGTAGAAGACTTGTCACGGTACCACAGTCCGCTCTTGCCGCTGGTGAGGCTTACTAAAGCGAGCATGCTCCTAGCAGTCATCTACGGGGCCCTCATCTAGATGTGGCAGAAAAAGAAAAGTATGTAAACCGTAAAATACAATCCAAAGCCACTTCCTCTGGGTTCCTTCATCCACCTTGCCCATACGTGCAGTGGAAGAGCTAATTAAAGCAGATAGGAAAGCGGCTAATAGGTACCGTCAAAGCTAAGGTAAATAACCCCAGTCGGTCTGTACAGTACGCAAATTTTGAAAAGTACGAGGTGGTATTCTGCTTTTCAGAATGTTTTCGTAGAAAGTCAAACAATGAAACAACATCAAATGAGGCTTAAAATGAATACTGACTGCAAGGCTCTTCGGCCAATATACTTGACGACCATGTCGCGTCGTTTGTAATAGCTTCAAGGCTTCGGGTTACGCTGTTGGAGGTTTGGTGGTGGCTTCTGTGGAGGGCAAAGGAACTATCGAGGCACAATAATTCAGCGGTCCCCTTTTCTAGACAGCAGTCGAGGAGCCCAAACTCGAAGCAGTCGATAGATATCGTTTCATGCTTACCGTTTCCCTCAATGAGGTAAACTCGATCGCGTCGCTGGATTAATTTATATGGAACTTCATAAGTCCGCTGTAGAGGTGTCCCAACGCTACCAACGCGTGTGAAAACGTAGGCGCAGGTGGACAGTTCAGGTGGAATGTGGGTCAATCGAGACCGCGATGGCAGCTAACGCATTTACAAACGGAGCATCTGTGCAGCCCATCGCTGGGGGCATGATGCGTAACTTTCGTCAATCAAGCGAATTATGGCAAAACAATCCCAAGGTAACCCAAAAGTTTGACGAAAAGCTAAGTTCGCTGTTGAAGTGCTATTATACCGCTTATGGGCGGAAGGCAGACCTAAAGTAACGACTCAGATCGCCTGTACCTAATTGGAGCTGTCAGCAGCAATGAGCGAAGCTTTGAGCTGTTGGTGAAAATGCTAAACCATACCGTTGGCTGCTGGGTGATACGCTGTCTTACGAGGACGGTTACAGCCTAACATACGCAATGTTTCTCCGAACAGATACGACTGAAACTCTGGGCCGCAGCTAGTAGTTGCCTTTGCAGGATAAACGTACAATGGAGCCAAAAGTTCCATTAAAGCAGCTATTATGATTTTTGTCTCTACATTGGCGGCTGTAACAGCCTCTGGCTAAAAGAATAAACGGTCGACTATGGTAAGACTTCAACGGGAACCTTTTCAGGGACTCAGAGGGCCAAAGGTATTTACGTGGACATGAGAAAACGGTGAGGGCGCAACAGAAAAGTGGCCTAATAGAGACACTGTGTGTCCACTTACCTTTGATCGCTGGCACTGAGCTCATGGAAGAGCCAAATCGCGGATATTCTTTTACATGCCTTGCCAGGAGTGCCCATCTGCAACTAGCTTGGTGGTGGCTGGGATGCCAGGATGAACTTAATTATGTGAAACGTTGAAGATTATGCGGCGCTAAAACGTGGGCAGGGTGGGGAGTCGATGTGGTATAGTTGTCTCATGCACTATCGAAATCGAGGAAGTAGCTAAGGGTAACTCCGAAGGTTTGAGTGATGCAATCTGATTTGGATCTGTAGCTCCAAATCCGAACTCTGCCTGCAGGTAAACATTCGAGGTCTGTGACCCAAAGTCAATTAGAAGTAGCATCTACCTGGGAAGGGTCATCAGCCACAAAGCTGTCGGTGCAGGGTACTTGAAGAAGTTCGCCGGAAAACAATGCTACGGAGACCACGCGGCGCGCCTCACGTGGTGAGTTTTTATCGGTTTGACCGAAAGTATCCCGCGTCTTTGGTCCATGAACAGTGAAGATGATTGATCTGCCCCCGAAGATATGTCGGAAATGTCTAACAGCACTGTAAACAGCAATCAGTTCCCGAGCAAAAGTAGAAAACTCAGTCTCAGCTTGTAGGAGACTGGGCGAGACAAAGGCTGACGGTTTCCATTGTGATGTGGGCCACTGCTGGGGCACTCGACCTATCACTTCATCAGATATATCGGTGGCTTTACACAACTGGGCTTCAGTGTTTAACTAAACGAACAAAGTAGCTGAAAAAGGCTTGATTAACTGCATTGAAGGGACTATCTTAAGCCCTTCGAGGTAAATCTTTTACCGGCTGCAACAAGTGAGCATAGTTCGGGATGAAATGCGGATAACGGCATGCCATCACGCTGTAACGACTGGAGGCCGATTGCGAAGTAGGTATCGAAACGTAATTAAAGGCTTGCACCTCTTCTATCGGCTGAACACTGCACTCACCGATCATGTGGTCTCGAATCTCAACCAGATCTTAGCCAAAGACGCTTTTGCCTGTTGTGACCACTATACTGCATGTGGCCAAAAGACCCAAAAACTGACGTAGGTGTTGCTTGTGTGCATCTTCACGCTGACTAACCATCGGCAAATCTTCTTTGCGGGCGAGAGCAATGTCTAATCCCCTGGCAACCTGGCCAGTAAAAGGCTGGAAGGTTTGTGCAGCTCTGTGTAAACCAAGCAGCACGCAGAGAAGTTCATAGAGGCCAAAGAGTGATGTTACAACTATCTTAGTTATATCCGTATCAGGGATGGGAATCTGGTGATAATCACATACCCGATCTATTTCGGGGAACACACGGGCTTCGTTGAGGTTGGCCGTGATATCCCAGATATGTGGGATGGGATACCTATCCGGCACGGTTGCATTGTTGGGGGTTTCGTGTCCTCCACATGGTCGCTCATCTCCTGACACTTTAGGGGCCATGTGTAGTGGTGGAGCCCATTGACTATTTATTGCACGAATAATACCCAATTCAAACATTTTCTGGAGCCAAGCTCGTGCCATTTTGAGCTTGTTGGGCACAAACCAGCGAGCCCTAGCCAAAACTGGAGGGCCTGGTTTGCTAATAATCTACCGAGTTTGTTACGGCAGGTAGCACTGACCGTGAGTTTAGGACTTTAAAGCATGCCTCTAATGAGTCACCGAACAAATGCGAACCAGTAGTTTAGAGTAAAACGGGGCCGATCGGGTTGCAATCAAAGGAAGTCCCAGTGAAGAATAGGCTGGCGGCAAGATCGGCAGGAAATTTACGGCGAGAACCGACCAGGAGGTCAAAATGATGCTGGAAGTCAGTGCCTTGGATCTTTGTCATCAACAAAACCCAGCAAAAAGAGCAACAAAGACCAAAATCTGGGGTCTTCGAAATTTGTCCATAGGTGTTTATAGAATTACTATTAGCTTCACATAATTTGGAGAAGGGGCGCCCATCCAAATTTTGACCCGAATGCGCGGGCACACTAACTCCGCCTTCTGTGTCTACCATGTAGCCAGTCCCTGAATTGCCATCGGTGACTTTGAATAGGCGACCACCCTAGCCCGTAGCGTCTGTCGCAGACAGGCACTAGCGTCTTCGTTTTACTGAATGGCTAGAGCCATGGCACAAGGCGGATGGCAAAAACGGGCCTTTGAACAATATCTTTGATGATGCCGACGAAGAGCTTTAGTTAGCTATGACAGAACCAGAGTTTTTATGCGGTTGCTGCTGGGATATCTCTTCAGGAGAAACTGTCTGCTAGGCGACGCCCGATTTGGCGTCCAACTAACGACACACTGAGAGCCTCTCCCCCTTTGAAATAATCGTGCTCATTGGCTACTAAAGAGGCTGTGACAAACTAAGTTTGCAATATAATCTCGCGACCGATTCTTGGCTTATAAGTTTCCCTAATTTTGTCGGTCTTCTCAACGAGTTCTTCAAGAAGTCCCTCTGTGGACACGAAGAACCTTCTGCATGTGGCCAGGAAAACCTTGGAGTCATACCTCTTTCAGGACACTATTGTCGATCTTAGTAGTTTCAAAAACAGCGTGCACTTTTCGAAGCAACTGGGAGGGTTAATGACCTTCAAACCCAGTGGCTGCTCGTCACACATGCCGATCCGGCTGATGACCGCTGCATGTATGCATTCAAAGGAGTTGAGTCCCTTTGGTCCCAACACATCTTGTACTTCGTCCACAACGTGCGGAGGAAGAAGTGCGACCACCCAGTGAAATCTACCGCTTTTCTCGGTCACATTATGCACAGCTAATTTGACTGCGCGAAAAGAGCCTAAGGGTTAATTTTCCTGAACGGTGCGGGCGGAGAGGCAAGTACGTCTGCCCCGGTGACAAAAATTGAGGATCTTTCATAATGCAAATGGTATAACAGACCAAAATTATTCAAAAAAGGAGAGGAACAGATATAGCGAAAAATGCGAAATCTGGCTACAAAACTTTGTTGCCGTCGACTAAAGTCGATGAAATGGAATGCCAGTAATCAGAGATCGACGAAAGTATATTAGCAAGAGCGAAGGGCTTAGCAGTTCAGTACTCCGACTGCCAGGTAATAGTTAGATCCCCCTGTTCCACTTCCACTCGACAGCCCCCTTTTTCTATATCCCTCAGTAACCTCTACGTCTAGCAGCTTCAGCTCCCCGACCACATGCCCCAAAAGGCATTCTACATTAGCATCAAACCCGCACTCCCCCAACTTAGCCGCAAAGTCCAAACAGGACCCTGGTAAAACCACCAGTCCCCGCCATACTACTTCCCACCCGTCCTCCGAGCCGCTGACACGTGTCATCAACTGTCGTTCTCGCCCCAACGACTATGCAAACCACCCAACCAGATGCAAGCTTAGAAGCACCACTTCGTAGTGATCCTCCCAGGTGCCTCTTCGAAGCACCTGCGAGCCCACCTGTTGCTCCAACCAGGTCCATACTTGTTCAAATAACCTTTTCACCCATAAGCCATCACTCACAATCGATATTTGCCGAAACAGTGTCTTTGGACCCTGCAGGAGGAAATCATCTAGGCTGCAATTCTGTTTGTTCTAAAGCCCCTGTTCCCATAAGTAGGAGTGACCTTCAGAGCCGTACCAGGGCAACTCACCCTTCCATTGTTCCACCTCTTTTTCCGGTTGAACGGAAAGTGTTAACCCCCCTTCTCCATTGCTGCCTTACATCCCTTCCTACTACCCAGATACAAACCTTCAATATTACAGCCTCAGCAAGCCTCAGCCACTCTCCCCCGCTCCACTCCACCAGTCACGACATAATCCCGAAGTGCCACATACGCACAATCGCAGATATTCCAGGATTGTACCGGTATCCCGCCTCTCAGCTCGACCTGCCCGTCCTCCCGCTCACTGGCCCCCATATTCTTCACGAGCTTCAAAGCCTTTACATACCTTGCAGCTCCAGTTCCACCCCCCCCACAATACCCCAGAGTTGCTCATCCACATACTTCGGCCCTTACGCTCACCCACCAACCTATTACTGATCCTGTCCAACAGGTGGGTTACCCACAGTCAAGAATTCATTTTTCTCCTAAGATGCGCCCCACACATCACCGGCCATATCGCTAATCGCCGTATGAACCACTTCGATAACTTTTCGGAACTACGTCACAGATAACCCCTCCCTCGATGCCATGCCCTTTAGCACCCCGCGCCCTGTAATCACCCCGTCCACCTCGGGTCGACCGAAATTCTGAACCTCTAACTTTGCCACACCGTGCCCCTTCCCCTGTACCACGCGACTACCCGCCGGCCCAAGTTGGTGTCACTGTCTTCCGTCCCACTAACTCCAGTGAGAATTCAGTTCTGCCTCAGAATCAACTTCGTTTTATTGGTGCAGAATACATTGTTTATATAAGGTATGTGCCCGTCATACGCAAAATCCTGCATAAAAGCCCATTGGTCCACTAACAGACCTAAACGGGCCATCTGATTGGTTTATCTGGCTGCGCCAGGTTGGTTGATTCAGACCTGGTCGAATGATAACCACTGAACAATCGATTGATTGCCTGGTTAGCTCTGGTCTTGTCGGCGACTCTGGACAGCCGATCACGTGCCGTCTGATTCACTGAACACAGCCGTCCGTTAAGAACCAACTGGGTGCATTCCCTTACAGGAAGCAACTTGCGTACCCATTGTATTGATCACTTACAGCGATCGGCCATGCTTCATGCGAAAGCTTTGCCTGTTTATTGTCCTCCATCTAACATCGCCCACCTTCCCGCTTCTAATGAAACCCCATCCCCACCGGGACCCAAGTCCTTTTGTCGGAGCGATCCCAGTAGTCAAGCACCTGGCTTCGGCGGTTTGCTCGATCAGACACTGAATCGTTTCTTACTGGTTCTAATTAACACTCGATCAATGATTAGAAAAATATCGCATCTGCGATTCCTGGCATTCACCCCAAACCATGAATTATACTAGTAGCTTAATCCCGCCTCTCCGGTTATGCCTTTGCTCGACCTTGTTTGCATAAATGGGTATCAAAGCTTCCCCAACTCTCGCCGTTCCAGGCCTGTTGGGGCTGCTCAGCCCTTTTCAAATGCACCATCCACTCTAGCGTTATTGACCAAACCTGTATTCTCTTTAGTGAGGACTTGCTATGATTATCTGTTTGTCCCTCCGGCCAGAGCCTCCTCCTCGGCTGCATCTACGTCCTTCCGGGCCCGGCGCCTGTGAGAGCTGACTCCACAGTGGGTGCCTCTAACGCGGCGCCTGACTATCCTTCCAGGGCAAACATTATTGAGGATGACTTCAACCCTTCGTAAACTTGCGGGCCCTCTTATACTGGCCCTCTCCACCATCCACTGTCCTATCCTCTGCCAATCCTGGTGGGTGGACCCTAAAGCAACAGCGTCTTATTGAATGTATCCGCACTTGGAGATTAAGGAACTTCAATGTGTACCGCAAGTATCTGCGGGCAGGTGAACATCCACCCATATCGTTTCTCTATGGTACTCCCATGTTTAACTGAAAATGGACCGTAATATCCTACTTCGACTTACTTGAAGAGAAACCCAGCCTTAGTGGACTCTAGTGGTTGGTACAGGAGCCATCATCTGTTTGCCTACGACTACCAAAGGCTTTCGATATTTCCAGCGTCCTTCAGGTACACACCTGAAAGCGGCTTCCTCCTGTACAAATCAAAATATCTTGCGAAGCTTAGTGAGTAACCGCTAAGGTCCTGCTTGCCCTTCAATTGTGTGATGCCTTTCAATTATTCAATCAGTAACCGGGTGAGCCTTGGGTAGTTTCACCGGATGCTTCACGCCTTGAAGCTGATTGGAGTAGTTCGCTCGTCTTCCAAAACAAATCATTCCATTTATTAAAATTAGATCGGGTTTCATTCGAGTCCTCTTCATAGGAGATCTGTTAGCGCATGGGTTGTCACTGCACTCCCGTACCCTTTTAATTCCTCACCATAGACCCCAGCTTGTACAATCAGAATAGCACTTTCCTCCGCTTTAGCAATATAGTGTAACTTCGACGGCTCAGTTTCAAATCCTAGATATGTGCCACCGCCTCCCGTAACTGCAGCGTATATTTTAAAACGAGTTAGACAAGCTACTGACTTCAGAAAGTGAAACCAACTGGGGTACCTAGCCAGAAGTGCGCCCGTCCTGCAATATAGTAAGAATCGTACTGGAAGGCTGCTTTAACTTCAAGTTTGGCGGTGTTGCAGTAGCCGTAAGACTGGTCGGCCATAAGGTTGCATAGCCGACCAAGAAGTTGGGACCTTCAAACCAGCAACTGGAATCACCCGGCGATTTTGTGCCTCTCGAAGCCAAGCATGCAGGATAAGCTTCGGATCTGACATGGCGCCAATACCAGGGTTCAGACCACCGATGGATTTCAGCCATAAATCTGGAAGTTTCAAGGCCGTTGGTTAAGAAAAATGGGGCAAGTTGGGTGTGGCTCGCTTGGGTGCGTTTGGAAGGTGATTGCCCGGGGTGCACATGGCTGGTTGAGTCACCTGCGACTTCCTTCGCTCATTCATTTTGGAGGCTCTAGGAATGACTCAGTGGCTTCGGATAACCCAAAAAACCGACCCCTACTGGTTAAGTCACCATGGTGGAAGAGAGCTTCGCTGACTTCTCCCTAGGACGACTGGACCTTTTATTGTGGCCTGCACTGCCACCGGACGTGGGGTCATTGAGCTACTCCTCAGATTACGCAGTGCCTCCTCACCGTACGCTCTTAAACCCGCGCTTGTATTTAACCTCACTGTTCTCAGTGCTATATTGCTCACCATTCAGCGCTTCCTCGCCTATCTAGACTTCGGAAGAGGAGCGACACTGTGACCCTACTACCCCTGCACCACAGGCCAATACGCATGTTCCAGGCCCGACACATTTTTCTTTTCAGTACCACAAACTGTGACTATTTCCATCCTTGACTCGTAGCGAACACATCTCGTGCTTTCAGTAAGATAACCATGTTGCTCACCCACGTTCGTCTGCTACCCATCCCGACTCCATTCATCTCTTTCTGTCTTGCGCAGTTAAGTTGTCCCTATCACCGTCGCCCACTACCGAAAGCACCAGGTTATAGCCATCCACACCCCGTGCCGTCTTACAACTTGCCTTAGGGACCCACTGCTTGGACGAGGTCACGCTTCACTTTTTCCTCTCCCCGTTACCCGTTGATCTTCAGCTGAGGCATACCCAGACTGCATTTCTCTATCTCTTTTCCAGTTCCAGTGGTCCCCGATGACAGTCAGCAACTTTGGTCACTGTGTTGACCATTGTCCTGGCAGTGCGCCTGGATAATAATGCTATGCGGCCGTCTACTACTCACTGTTCCCGTGTGCGATCGCAATTAAGCTGGTGGATCACATCTCCTGTCTTCCTCTCACGGAGTGTCTTTCAGGTTGAGTGTACAGATCACGGCCGGCCCCACCAAGTCCCATTGGTTGTGGGCCGCATGCTCTAACTCTCCTCGCCCTACCGCATCCACCCCTGTTAGTTGCAGATCGCAGTTGGGGTTAGATCGAATTTTACTGAATTACCTTAGGAATATCTTGATGATTTCCCCTCATAGCAGGTCAATTTGGTGGATCAGCAGAGAAAGATAAGAGACTTTGGAGGCAAAGAAATGATGCCGGCTTTTAATAGCATTTCTTAAACGAGGTAAGCTGATGGAAAAGATCGAAAAGGCTAAGTAAGAATGGATTTTATAATCTGAATAACGCAAGTGAGATGAGTGATGAAGCCCGAGAATGGGAGGGGCTTCGTTATGTGGACACCCATTAGTCAGCGGGGAAATTGATGGCGATGGAAATGGCTGGGGAGCTCGGCGCAAGTACGGATACGAAGTAGTCGGAGTAATGAGGACTATCTATGGAGGAAGGTATCCGTGTGGTGAGACTGGCTGTGGAGCAAAGATGCAACAGCAGTGATAGCAAACAGCGTAGAAGAGGAGTGAGTAAGTGGGGGACCACAGGGATCGTGTAGTGGCAGATAAAACGGTTTAAAACTGTAAGTGAAGGTCACGACGTTACGTTGTCTTTAGATTGGGTGGAACGCGGGAAAGCGGAATAAACTGAAAGGCACATAGAAAATGCCTGTAGCGGGCCATGTCCGGAGCAGGATGCGGAGGCACTGACCTAAGAGGTACAGGTGAGACGTGACCGAGTATGTCTTTTTACTACAGGTTAAACGCGAGGAATGCCCAGAAGAAAGAACGCCAGCTCAGGCGAACCTGTGGTAGAACAAAAGTCACAAAAAATGAATGCGTTTGGGAGTTGGAGTAACGGAACCAAAGAGCTGCTTGCGTGCAGACAACAGTACAAGTGGGTGGAGCTGCCTAATGGAAAGATCCACAGAGGAATCGTGGAGTCGAGCAAGCAAAATATGGCGGTGGTTAGCAAAAATTAAATGTGGCTGTAAAAACTGCAAGGTTTGAAGCGGCAAGCCCTTATACGTGGATTGTTCATGGGTGTGGGTGGGTCTCCTGCGCAATAGAATTGGGCATGAGGAGTGAGGACAGGTCAGGATCTACCAGAACGGTGGGCAGCTAGGTAGAAGAATGTGATCAGCGATATCTATAAGCATAGGAAAGTATCAAGTGAATAGAGACTAGCAGCTGGTAGTGAAAACGTGGGTGAAAAAGGGAGTATTGGCAGGCATTGGCAGGGTAAAATGTGTGGGATGATAGTAATGTGCAATGTGAGGTGACATAGTGCTAGTCGACAGGGGCAAGGACTAAATGGGTGTGTGTGTGAGCCGTGGTAGATCAGCAAAAATGGAAAATGATGAGATTGGTAGCGAGAGTGATGGAGGTGCGAGCCGCGGGGGGGGGGGAAGATGGTGAAAGCATGCAATGTGCAACCAACAGGGGTGAATGCGGTAGGGCGAGGAGAGTTAGAGCATGCGGCCCACAACCAATGGGACTTGGTGGGGCCGGCCGTGATCTGTACACTCAACCTGAAAGACACTCCGTGAGAGGAAGACAGGAGATGTGATCCACCAGCTTAATTGCGATCGCACACGGGAACAGTGAGTAGTAGACGGCCGCATAGCATTATTATCCAGGCGCACTGCCAGGACAATGGTCAACACAGTGACCAAAGTTGCTGACTGTCATCGGGGACCACTGGAACTGGAAAAGAGATAGAGAAATGCAGTCTGGGTATGCCTCAGCTGAAGATCAACGGGTAACGGGGAGAGGAAAAAGTGAAGCGTGACCTCGTCCAAGCAGTGGGTCCCTAAGGCAAGTTGTAAGACGGCACGGGGTGTGGATGGCTATAACCTGGTGCTTTCGGTAGTGGGCGACGGTGATAGGGACAACTTAACTGCGCAAGACAGAAAGAGATGAATGGAGTCGGGATGGGTAGCAGACGAACGTGGGTGAGCAACATGGTTATCTTACTGAAAGCACGAGATGTGTTCGCTACGAGTCAAGGATGGAAATAGTCACAGTTTGTGGTACTGAAAAGAAAAATGTGTCGGGCCTGGAACATGCGTATTGGCCTGTGGTGCAGGGGTAGTAGGGTCACAGTGTCGCTCCTCTTCCGAAGTCTAGATAGGCGAGGAAGCGCTGAATGGTGAGCAATATAGCACTGAGAACAGTGAGGTTAAATACAAGCGCGGGTTTAAGAGCGTACGGTGAGGAGGCACTGCGTAATCTGAGGAGTAGCTCAATGACCCCACGTCCGGTGGCAGTGCAGGCCACAATAAAAGGTCCAGTCGTCCTAGGGAGAAGTCAGCGAAGCTCTCTTCCACCATGGTGACTTAACCAGTAGGGGTCGGTTTTTTGGGTTATCCGAAGCCACTGAGTCATTCCTAGAGCCTCCAAAATGAATGAGCGAAGGAAGTCGCAGGTGACTCAACCAGCCATGTGCACCCCGGGCAATCACCTTCCAAACGCACCCAAGCGAGCCACACCCAACTTGCCCCATTTTTCTTAACCAACGGCCTTGAAACTTCCAGATTTATGGCTGAAATCCATCGGTGGTCTGAACCCTGGTATTGGCGCCATGTCAGATCCGAAGCTTATCCTGCATGCTTGGCTTCGAGAGGCACAAAATCGCCGGGTGATTCCAGTTGCTGGTTTGAAGGTCCCAACTTCTTGGTCGGCTATGCAACCTTATGGCCGACCAGTCTTACGGCTACTGCAACACCGCCAAACTTGAAGTTAAAGCAGCCTTCCAGTACGATTCTTACTATATTGCAGGACGGGCGCACTTCTGGCTAGGTACCCCAGTTGGTTTCACTTTCTGAAGTCAGTAGCTTGTCTAACTCGTTTTAAAATATACGCTGCAGTTACGGGAGGCGGTGGCACATATCTAGGATTTGAAACTGAGCCGTCGAAGTTACACTATATTGCTAAAGCGGAGGAAAGTGCTATTCTGATTGTACAAGCTGGGGTCTATGGTGAGGAATTAAAAGGGTACGGGAGTGCAGTGACAACCCATGCGCTAACAGATCTCCTATGAAGAGGACTCGAATGAAACCCGATCTAATTTTAATAAATGGAATGATTTGTTTTGGAAGACGAGCGAACTACTCCAATCAGCTTCAAGGCGTGAAGCATCCGGTGAAACTACCCAAGGCTCACCCGGTTACTGATTGAATAATTGAAAGGCATCACACAATTGAAGGGCAAGCAGGACCTTAACGGTTACTCACTAAGCTTCGCAAGATATTTTGATTTGTACAGGAGGAAGCCGCTTTCAGGTGTGTACCTGAAGGACGCTGGAAATATCGAAAGCCTTTGGTAGTCGTAGGCAAACAGATGATGGCTCCTGTACCAACCACTAGAGTCCACTAAGGCTGGGTTTCTCTTCAAGTAAGTCGAAGTAGGATATTACGGTCCATTTTCAGTTAAACATGGGAGTACCATAGAGAAACGATATGGGTGGATGTTCACCTGCCCGCAGATACTTGCGGTACACATTGAAGTTCCTTAATCTCCAAGTGCGGATACATTCATTAGGACGCTATTTCTTTTTATGTAGAGGAGACGAGCACCGTTGGATATTTTTAGTGATAACGGTACACACTGTTCTGGGTCTCAAAGGGAATAAAAGAGCCTAATGGCTAGATTGTCCGTCGATAAGAATCCCGATGGATTGTTGTATCGAGGCGCGCAGTGGCACTTCAATCCCTTTCAAGCTAGTCATCGTGGTGAAACATGGGAGAACATTGTACGCTCGGTTAGGAGAGTACTTCTTCCAATTTTCGACGAACCGCCGATGACTGACGAAATATTGCCGACATTTCTTACTGGAAGTGAGCACATAGTAAAAGGACGACCGCTAGCACTTGTAACCTCGTACTCTTGTGACCTGCCAGTACTCACGCCCAATGACCTACTTACCCTGAAGGCCAGCCCGTTAGATATTCTGACTAATTCGTTGCGAGATAGAATGGTTCGTCAGCGGAGGCATGCAAGGTATTTTACACCTGTTTTGGAAGGCGTGGGCTAGGGAATGTCTTCCACTTTTACAACAGCGGCAGAAGGGGATAATCCAAGAACGTAACTTCAGATCGGGTGACGCACTGCTAGTAGTTTCAGAGGCTTTGCCGCGTAGCTGGTGGCCAATTGGAGTTATCGAAAGCACCTCAGCTTCGGACGATGGCTTGGTGCGAACTAATGAAGGATGAGTGCTCCATAACACTTGAAAGAGTTGTCTTATTAGAGGTGAAAAGGACACTGGTGACGTAAGCTCAACAGCAAACTCTCCTCAGGTGGGTGGCGGGTCTTAGGATCTGCCGAACCGGAAGAAGCCACAGACAGTTGATCCACTTGTTCAACGGGAAGCTGCTGTTGGTGGTGATCAGTTTTAGGTATTGGGGAACTGCAGGCCGATCCAACGCGTGAGGCCGACGGCAACTAAAGGTGCATACGAAAAATCCGGGTCAGATTTTGGGGGTTGGCTTGAAGGGGTTCAAGAAACTTTGATCCTTTCATCAGCATCCAAGTTACAAACAATACTTTTCACTTTTATGAACTATCTCCGCCGGAATTCCTTTGTTTTTTTGTTGCTCTAAATCCTTGTCATAAACCGGACTCGCCGTTTCCTCGAGCGTGGGTCACTCAGCTTGAACTTCGCTGTGACAGCATTCGATGCAGTTCAATTTGAAGCCTAAGGGCCCAGAACGAACACTACTGAGTGCTATAAAAACTAGCCAGTGGAACGTTCGAGCAAAAAGTAGCCATTTGAAATCGATTCTGTTTTGAATTGTGTCGGAATTGGTTGCTTCTCATCGCCCAAACGCTTCATTGAATGGAATTTACAAAGAGCAAGGCTTCAGCTTAGCGGTCTGTGGCATATTCTTTATGCCGTTGGCAGGACTTTGAGGTCAGGTGTTGATATCAGAAGCTAAGAGGAGGCTTGTCTACAGGGATGTGCCGTAGTACTGGCGGCATATAAACTGCTATAAACTGATAATTTTATGGTGTGGCCGAGCTGCATGCTTCACAGGATTGGTTTCATCGGGAGGTGGGTGAACAAATTTTTGTTGTGGCATTATTGCAATGGAGAAAATGGAAGAGTTTTCCCCAGATCGTGATGATAGTTTGGTCATAATTCAGCCGTTGACTACGGGCAAGAGCTTGATGGCGAGCAATATATCATAGGGTAATTTCAAATTGTACACTTCGCCGTGGTTTTAAATTTCAGAGAAACGTTGTTAAGGCGGTGGCAGGTGATGTACCTGCACACTTGGTGGAATAGACATAGCTTTAATAAGGATGGCGGCCAGGCTTAGATATGAAATCATATAATCTTAAGAGGACTGTGTTGGATACTATGGCTGCCGGGGAACCTGCTTTCTTTCATACGTGAGTACTAGATGATGGTGTGGATTCGCCCCCGTTGTCGGCTGCTAGAGTCAACGATGGGGTGGTTCCCATTCTTGATAAATGAAGTGTAGATATTTTACACCTTGTGCAATTATATGTTACGAGGGTGAAGCCTGGGTCTACCTCGCAGGGAGCTAACACTTCATAGAGCGATTTAGCTCTAATATTATTCTTGAGCTTCAGCAGGTGCTGGTGACAATGGGTCCTTGTATCACCAAAAAAGAATCTGAACATGGCGGACTTCACGCGGATAAACTTTGGAAAGCCCATATGGATTGCAGAGTTTGGAATCCACAATCCGACTGGAGGTGGAACAAGGAACCCAAAAGGGCCTGGGTAGAGAGGTGGGATCGGTTTATGTGTTGGTAGCTCACACCATACGCTTGCCACCCAACACAGGGCAAGGCAGACGTACCCAGGGCTTAGCACCTACGCCCTTTTTTTTCAGAGTATCCCATAGACTGGGTCGGGTGGTGGCTGCAACGGGGAATTCATCCGTTATTGAGGGGGCATATGGCATGAATCCGATCCTTCATAGCCAGGAGTACTTTTGGTGCTTTGTTTTTAATTCAGAGGAGCCGGAAAGCACCCTTTCTCCGTGGTGATTACTTCCCATTTCCCCTTCGCCGGCCTTTCTTTATGCGTGAGCCTTGAGGTCCGCCACTGCTAGGGTTGGCTGTTTTCCCCCATATTATAAGACTTCCCATCGATAGTGTCGCTGCTTATAGCTATGAAAGAGAGAGTGGGAAGCAGGCACACGGAGCTTTTTTGACGTTTGGGAGTGCATAATTGGCAGCTCGTTTCCGACAAGGCCTGGGTCCAAACACTTTCAGTTTATACGTCAGCATGGTGTTGTTAGCACGAACTGTGGTCATATATCAGGACGACCCACAGATGGCTTGTGGTTTTATGTACTGAGTATCGGATTTAATATAGGCCAATCACGGAAAAATGGTAGAGTCAGGTGATGGGGTGGGGGAAGATGAGCGACGAATGCCTAATGATTCAATTTAGGGTGACTACCGGATGGGAACTGAGGCGTCTGACAGGCGCCAAGGCTTTGGTTAAGGACAGTGGTAGAGACTAAATAAAAATAAAAAAGGAATGTTTAGAAATCATCTTTCATACAACTAGTGGTGTTGCGTATATTGAAACACGGCTCCATAGGTACTGGCGGCAGTCACAAAAGTACTCAGGTCATAGTGTTGTAGCCTGGAAGGTTAACGCTAAGATGGTGGCAATGACGGAGATTATCGAGGGTTCAGTTTGGTAGCCAATACTTTCCTCGCAAGCTCTATCAATAATTATTTATGAAATTAAAAAAGCGATCAGTTTTTGGATGTCTAGCGCTACGTGTAGTCAACACTTAAATATGGTTTGGGAATCTGTGGAACGGATATCAACTGTGAGCTTATTCCACAAGGTTGCATACTTAGGGAGGGAGGTGTTTTTCCCTAAGGATTCTCGATAAGTAGGGATCGTTGGAGGGTGTTCCCTATTGCGCAGCTGGTATGTCCAGTTTATATTGAACCGTATTTGGCTAGATGATAGGGCTTTTTGTGGTGCAAATTAAACAGAAATGCAAGGTTGAGTTTTATCCTGTGAGCCACAGAGTGCCAAGATGCAGAGGCGTATTACGTAGTCTGCAGCTTAGGCTCTTAGAGGGCGTAAGCACGTTTTTGGTACATCGGCTCTGTATATTTTCAAGGTCGATAATGTCATGTTTGTGCATATTTGAGAGCACAAGTGTACAGTACTTCGGGGTTGGGGGTTATGACTTTCGAATATCTCTAGCTCACTGTTCGTGAGAAGGGAATATCTCTGCAACGAGCCAAAGGACTTGTTTGCCCGTGCAGTTAAGTGGGAAGTGCGTTCAGGGAAATTGAAAGTGTAAGAGCATTGCGGTCCGAGGTCTCTTATTGTTGATGAATATGGGAGTGAGACACCGACAATCTTAAGCGTATCGTAGAGAATGTTGTAGTTTAGCGTGAGATAACTGCTTTTGTTTGCTGGAAATTCGATTTACCAGTGATCATACTAGGAGGACAAGGACTGTATTTCAACAGTGATGTTGTTTAGCGCTACAGGTAGGTTTCCTCGGTGGGACCCGTAGACTGTATTCGAGTCATCGGCAAGTAAGAAAAGTTCGCCACAAGTGACGTCATTGCAAATGTCATTTATGTATGGTAACAAAGCAGTGATCCTAGAACACTTCCCTGGATAACCTCGCTTTTACCGGATGGGGGTCTGACATCTGGCCATTGATACAGGTAATTTGGTGACGGTCTTGTAGGTAGGATTTAAACTAACTGAGTAGGAGGTCTTAAACTCCTAGACCTCTGACCCTGTTAAGCAACTTCAGATTCGGGACTCCATGGAAGGCTTTTGTCATATCAAAATAAATGCCTGTCCTTCTGGGGCTTCAATGCACCGAGCGCCGAAGTTGGGTGTGCGGACTTCTGAGGGATAAGCTGTGTGGATTTTATAATTGTATAGTGCCTTCGCCCTGGGGTCTTAGCTGCCCACAGCTAAAAGTGTCCGTAAATTCCACCAGGCTGTATAGGCCTTTTTTCCACGGTTGGGTATTCCAGCAAGTTGTCTTGAAACCTCTAGTACTGGAATGTCAGGCGCGTTGCTCTCCGTAAGCGCTGTAGCATGATCAGGGTGCCTTTCGAAACTGAGCGGACGTGAGTTGTCATCCTCGCCCTTTTCCTTTAGCGGAGGGAAGCTCTGAACTTCACCTTATTTTTCCAGGTAGTTACAACTTGCCATACAAAAACCCGATTGACATGATTCCTTTGACTAGCTCAAGAAGTGTCTGGCCGAACCTACAAACTACTCCCACAAAATATAGTTCAAATAAATGGATGCCGACCCATGCAGGGTCCGAAATCAAAACTGGATCGGGAAAACAGCCAAATACCATAAGTAAAATCAGTAATCCCTCAACTGTTGACGTCAGAACTAGCCATTCCTTTCATACCTAAGAAAGACGCGAGACGATTTATTTGCACCGGTACCCGTAATGAATTCGAAAATAAATAGAGTAGCTTTATCGGCAAAATCGGTCATCTCCAAGCAGGAACCCGGACCTCTCTGTCCGAACCTGATCAATTTTTTCCCCTTCCAGGTAGAGTGAACCATAGAAACACTTCTTCCAACGACGAAAAAGGAAGTCTCGGCAAGACCGTTCAGACCTTTATGCCAGTACCTTGTCCAACGGCAGTTCCGGTTGACTACTTACGGCCTGCCCAACCACATGCATCCTGCTCCCCAATTCCAAATAGTCGCGAGCTTTCGAGCCTTATGCCACTCTGTCGAAACTAGCCGGTTTTTCAGTTTCATCTGAACGTCCCGCCTCCCACCATAACATATCTCTCCCCACACCATCCCACAGTCCGCCAGTGGCTACAATTTCTCCAGACCTGGCAGCCACCTTAAGGGGTCATACGTTCCAAGTAGGTCATGGCCACGATAATGATAGTTTCACAATTGCACTTTTAGTGCTCGCTTCCTTGTGAGTAAACTTACATCCGTCCGCTCCTTTGCACGGCAATGTCACCCGGATGTAATCCTCGTAACTGAAACCTGGCTTACTGATAAAACTTCCCTCCGACACATTTCCATATCCGGTTGTAAGATATTTACTACGAACAGATCTGAGAGACGTCGTGGTGGATGTCTTGCTTATAGTAAGAGCAGTCTTGGAACACACTTACTCCAACTTCCTGTCCTTGATAAGGTCCAATACTCTGTTTGGATCTCTACACCACTGCTTCAGGGGCGGCTCGTCATTGGTTGGTTTTACTGTCCGCCGGGCTACAACATGGGCAACGTAAATGCAATCACCGATACTTTCTGTCACGTAGCTGAAATCCTGCAGGCTGCTAAAATCATACCAGGGGACTTCAACCTCCCTGGCATTTGTTGGACAATTCTGAATTCCTCTATGAAGTTATGCAATTTTATCTCATGTATTCGTGCTGGCGGATGGACACAACAAGTAAAATCACCAACCAGAGGGAGCAATATTCTTGGCATTATCTTTACTTTAGTCCTCAGAAATATAAAGGCAAATGTCCTTAACCACCTACCTGGTTGTGATCATAGGGTCGTAACATGTGAATTCTCCGTTCAACCGCATCACCAGGAAAGTCGTCAAAATCGAAAATCTTTCCGAAATCAAATTGGGATACTTTACCCACCGTCCTGAGTAATCACACGTGGGATGAATTCTTTCCAACATCTGATCCTCAGCTGGCGTCGAATGTGATGTACTCTAACTTATTCTGTTTTCTTAACATCATATCTCCCGTGATAACAGAATTCAATGGGAGAGAGACCTATCGACAACAAAAGTTGCAGCCTAAGTTCGAGAAATAGCAGCTTGCCTACGGAAGAACCGACTACCTTTCTATCGTCCTCTGCCTCAGCCACCTCTCACTCCAGCTACTAAGCGAAAATGAGAACAAGCTGGAGAAGAAAGAACTGTACGCTGTCAACCAGCCGAATAAAATAGCCCACCTCTCTGGCCTTAATAAAACTCAAAACCCCCGCTTCACAACCAAAGTACCATATTTGCTCCTATCATTTATATTAGCTCTCCTCAGTTAATCGCTGAGGCATTCAATAATTTCTTCGCTTCTACCTTCATAGCAGACCACAATAGTCCAACCCAAGATCTCACTTCCTTGACTGCCGACACCTTGTCGACCGTGGCATTCTCAGCCAACGAAGTTGTAAGCTGTTAAATACCACCCGGCCTATGGCCCGCCCTGGACCCGATGGTATCCCACCAGCTCTGTTTCGTCTTGGCGGCCCGGACATTGCGATGCTTTTGATGAACTTATTTAACTTTTCCATGTCACAAAGCATTTTCCCATCCCAGTGGAAAACTTGCGTTATCATTCCCCTCCATAAGAAGGGTGCTTTACATGACCCTGCTAATTACCGCCCCATAAACCACACTCCCACTATATCTAGTATAATGGAACGAGTAATTAAAGATGAGATTGCTAATTTTATCCTCACCCGTGGGTTGATAAATAAAAACCAACACGGCTTCTTAAAGCCTTGGTCGTGTCTGACCTGCCAACTTGATTTCCTTAATCTAATCACAACGTCGGCTGACTCTGGAAAAGAGCTTAATGTTATATTCTTAGATACAACGAAAGCATTTGGTCGCGTGCCTCATGATCAGCTTCTAACCAAGGCTAAATCTTACGGCATAACAGACCCACTCTTTTCTTGGTTGTCATCCTATCTTAGCATGAGGTCTCAAGCAGTAAACATTGAGGGTTACCTTTCATCACCTCAGCCAGTCACAATTGGTGTTATACAGAGCAGTGTGTTAGGCCCACTTTTATTTCTTCTCTACATTAACGACGTATTCAAAGTAATACGCCATGGCACCACGTTCCTGTTCACCGACGATATCAAGATTGTATATTCCTTTGAACCCCATACCTTGACCTATACCCTCACCTAAATAGCTGACAACCTGAACGCTCTTGACATATGGTGCAGCACTTGGAAAATGAGTTTCTGCGCTGCTAAGAGTGCCATTCTCACGTATAAAAGTCAAGTTCCTCCTAAATCCCTCGCCTTAAACGGTTCGTTCACTCCTACTACTCCGCTAGTACGAGATCTCGGTCTACAGTATTTTTGCACGTTCACCTTTCAAGAACAAGCCACCGACCAGGTGGCTAAGACTAAGAGAATGATAGTCCTCATCTGCAGCACTTTTAAAATGTGCGACAGCCGGCTTCTGATCTTTAAATCCCACGCCAGACAACAGCTCGAGTACTACCCTCCGGTATACACTCACATGCGCAAATCTGACAGACTTGCGATCAAAAGAGTTCAGCAATCCTTCACCAAGCACTTATTAGGCTCATCATCCCCCTTGAATTATAACGAGAGATGTGAGTACTAAGACTTTAACCGCTATGACCACGATGTATGAAACTCAATCTCAATTTCAAATTGTACACTTCGCCGTGGTTTTAAATTTCAGAGAAACGTTGTTAAGGCGGTGGCAGGTGATGTACCTGCACACTTGGTGGAATAGACATAGCTTTAATAAGGATGGCGGCCAGTCTTAGATATGAAATCATATAATCTTAAGAGGACTGTGTTGGATACTATGGCTGCCGGGGAACCTGCTTTCTTTCATACGTGAGTACTAGATGATGGTGTGGATTCGCCCCCGTTGTCGGCTGCTAGAGTCAACGATGGGGTGGTTCCCATTCTTGATAAATGAAGTGTAGATATTTTACACCTTGTGCAATTATATGTTACGAGGGTGAAGCCTGGGTCTACCTCGCAGGGAGCTAACACTTCATAGAGCGATTTAGCTCTAATATTATTCTTGAGCTTCAGCAGGTGCTGGTGACAATGGGTCCTTGTATCACCAAAAAAGAATCTGAACATGGCGGACTTCACGCGGATAAACTTTGGAAAGCCCATATGGATTGCAGAGTTTGGAATCCACAATCCGACTGGAGGTGGAACAAGGAACCCAAAAGGGCCTGGGTAGAGAGGTGGGATCGGTTTATGTGTTGGTAGCTCACACCATACGCTTGCCACCCAACACAGGGCAAGGCAGACGTACCCAGGGCTTATCACCTACGCCCTTTTTTTTCAGAGTATCCCATAGACTGGGTCGGGTGGTGGCTGCAACGGGGAATTCATCCGTTATTGAGGGGGCATAAGGCATGAATCCGATCCTTCATAGCCAGGAGTACTTTTGGTGCTTTGTTTTTATTTCAGAGGAGCCGGAAAGCACCCTTTCTCCGTGGTGATTACTTCCCATTTCCCCTTCGCCGGCCTTTCTTTATGCGTGAGCCTTGAGGTCCGCCACTGCTAGGGTTGGCTGTTTTCCCCCATATTATAAGACTTCCCATCGATAGTGTCGCTGCTTATAGCTATGAAAGAGAGAGTGGGAAGCAGGCACACGGAGCTTTTTTGACGTTTGGGAGTGCATAATTGGCAGCTCGTTTCCGACAAGGCCTGGGTCCAAACACTTTCAGTTTATACGTCAGCATGGTGTTGTTAGCACGAACTGTGGTCATATATCAGGACGACCCACAGATGGCTTGTGGTTTTATGTACTGAGTATCGGATTTAATATAGGCCAATCACGGAAAAATGGTAGAGTCAGGTGATGGGGTGGGGGAAGATGAGCGACGAATGCCTAATGATTCAATTTAGGGTGACTACCGGATGGGAACTGAGGCGTCTGACAGGCGCCAAGGCTTTGGTTAAGGACAGTGGTAGAGACTAAATAAAAATAAAAAAGGAATGTTTAGAAATCATCTTTCATACAACTAGTGGTGTTGCGTATATTGAAACACGGCTCCATAGGCACTGGCGGCAGTCACAAAAGTACTCAGGTCATAGTGTTGTAGCCTGGAAGGTTAACGCTAAGATGGTGGCAATGACGGAGATTATCGAGGGTTCAGTTTGGTAGCCAATACTTTCCTCGCAAGCTCTATCAATAATTATTTATGAAATTAAAAAAGCGATCAGTTTTTGGATGTCTAGCGCTACGTGTAGTCAACACTTAAATATGGTTTGGGAATCTGTGGAACGGATATCAACTGTGAGCTTATTCCACAAGGTTGCATACTTAGGGAGGGAGGTGTTTTTCCCTAAGGATTCTCGATAAGTAGGGATCGTTGGAGGGTGTTCCCTATTGCGCAGCTGGTATGTCCAGTTTATATTGAACCGTATTTGGCTAGATGATAGGGCTTTTTTGTGGTGCAAATTAAACAGAAATGCAAGGTTGAGTTTTATCCTGTGAGCCACAGAGTGCCAAGATGCAGAGGCGTATTACGTAGTCTGCAGCTTAGGCTCTTAGAGGGCGTAAGCACGTTTTTGGTACATCGGCTCTGTATATTTTCAAGGTCGATAATGTCATGTTTGTGCATATTTGAGAGCACAAGTGTACAGTACTTCGGGGTTGGGGGTTATGACTTTCGAATATCTCTAGCTCACTGTTCGTGAGAAGGGAATATCTCTGCAACGAGCCAAAGGACTTGTTTGCCCGTGCAGTTAAGTGGGAAGTGCGTTCAGGGAAATTGAAAGTGTAAGAGCATTGCGGTCCGAGGTCTCTTATTGTTGATGAATATGGGAGTGAGACACCGACAATCTTAAGCGTATCGTAGAGAATGTTGTAGTTTAGCGTGAGATAACTGCTTTTGTTTGCTGGAAATTCGATTTACCAGTGATCATACTAGGAGGACAAGGACTGTATTTCAACAGTGATGTTGTTTAGCGCTACAGGTAGGTTTCCTCGGTGGGACCCGTAGACTGTATTCGAGTCATCGGCAAGTAAGAAAAGTTCGCCACAAGTGACGTCATTGCAAATGTCATTTATGTATGGTAACAAAGCAGTGATCCTAGAACACTTCCCTGGATAACCTCGCTTTTACCGGATGGGGGTCTGACATCTGGCCATTGATACAGGTAATTTGGTGACGGTCTTGTAGGTAGGATTTAAACTAACTGAGTAGGAGGTCTTAAACTCCTAGACCTCTGACCCTGTTAAGCAACTTCAGATTCGGGACTCCATGGAAGGCTTTTGTCATATCAAAATAAATGCCTGTCCTTCTGGGGCTTCAATGCACCGAGTGCCGAAGTTGGGTGTGCGGACTTCTGAGGGATAAGCTGTGTGGATTTTATAATTGTATAGTGCCTTCGCCCTGGGGTCTTAGCTGCCCACAGCTAAAAGTGTCCGTAAATTCCACCAGGCTGTATAGGCCTTTTTTCCACGGTTGGGTATTCCAGCAAGTTGTCTTGAAACCTCTAGTACTGGAATGTCAGGCGCGTTGCTCTCCGTAAGCGCTGTAGCATGATCAGGGTGCCTTTCGAAACTGAGCGGACGTGAGTTGTCATCCTCGCCCTTTTCCTTTAGCGGAGGGAAGCTCTGAACTTCACCTTATTTTTCCAGTTTGCTCTCTCAAGCGGAGAATGCTATGGAGGGTTTGTCCCGTATTAGGCACGCATGATATAATCGACTTTGTGAAACTGACTCGGGTGCACTCGCCTTCACATGGCTGCACTTTTTTCCACTGATATGTGGTTTTCGGCCGATCCGAAATTGGCTGAGTCTCCATTGAATGCATTAGGCGCCTCCAAAACAGAAGTGTTTTCTACGAACTAGTAGCTACTACAGCCCTATCAGTATCAACGGATTTCTTCCGGCGGTGCTTCTTTACTGCTGTTGATGGGCTGCCCGATGCTGATAGATGGGGCTGTGAGTCTTCAGCAAACCGCTAATCGATATTTTGAGCTCCAGTTGGTCAAATGCCTTAGAAAGCAACCGAATAAATTCTTTAGTTACGGTGAGTCAAAAAACTCACAAAGAATGTACGAGTCGATTTGACGTAGATTTCTACGCCGAGGTTAAAGGGCAAAAATCTCCCAGAGGGAGCAGTTTGAGGGTACGTACAAGAATTAAATGCCACACGTCAGTGGGTCCAGATGGCATCATCCAACCATCCATAACCAATCGGTATGTAAGCTGTGCGGGTCCAAGCTGGACCAGGTTATGCTGCCTCTGGACTGGCAAAACTCGGCTGGGAGTGACAGTACATAAAATTGGGTACTGGTCGGCTACGGGTAACTATAGGCCAGTGAGCCTAACTAGCATTCTACGTAAAGTTCCTGAGAATATCATTCGCGCCCACATCTGTCAGCATCTACCGGAACACTCTATGCCATATCCAGTTCAGCTTGGGTTTTGAAAACACACTTTTCGACGAACCTCTCGGGCTTCCCAGAAGTGACTCGAGAAATGATTGAGAGTGAGCAGATCAAAGTATGTTACCTTGGATTGGCTAAGTCGTTTAACTCAGTCAGCCATGGTCTGTTGCTAAGCGAGATGGAGAAGTCTCGTTTAGACGGTCGGGTACATGGGTGGCCGACGGAGTTCCCTTCCAGCAGGGCGTTTAACAGTAATGTAGGGGACAGGTGTACTAATTTGGTGAACGTCACCACAGGCGTACTTCATGGATCCGTCTTGGGCCCGATACCTTTCCTATTGTTTACAAATGGCCTGGCATTCGCCACTGAGTAGCATGGTTTCATTTTTGTGGATGCCGTAGAAGTTGTAGGATATGGGGGTTAATGCGACCTAGGCAGGGATTCAGAAACCGCCTTGGAACGGGCAAAAAGATGGGACTCATCGCTCAAGGCTGGGAAGAGCCGTTTGCTGACAGGTGCAGCAAAAACCTAAATATCGTCCATGACCAGGGGGCCCTAACATTGGAAGAAGTTAGCGGGGCTGAAGACCTTGTGGTCATGGTGACCTCTGATTTTAAATGGTAGGGTCAATGCGGTGCCGCTGCACAAAAGGCTGGTGGTGAACTCTGTAAACTGCTACCAGGATTGTCATGTCGGAAGCAAGAAATATTCGTGCCAAATAACATGGTCAAATTAAGACCTTACTTGGAAGGTGCAGGCAGACTTGTTCACCAGCCCATAAAAGAGATCGCCTGGCTGGAGAAATTGTAACGTCTCAAGGCCCGACAGGACGAAAGGTGTATTATGTAAGGATCAGTGTCTTACTTGAGGGTTGGTCGTATTCGATCAGCAAAACACAAAAGGATCACAGAAATCTTCATCAGTCCAAAGGCCCAATAAGTGTGACGACACGATCCTGCATACACATTTATCGGGCGCCAAAGTGGCTGCCAGCAGCCTGCCGACTAAAGTGGAAGAGAGGTGAGACGGATGAGCAGAGGCTCTGTGGTCTCAAACTCTTCCCTTTTTAAAAGACGAGACTTCGAGGAGATTTAAAAGACTTTTGAAATATCAAATGGTTTTTATGGTCTTAAACCGGACCGTCTATTCCAGTGGCTTTGGGATCGGAATAAGGGGGCAGGAAGAGGAGTTGAAGAGCTCGAGCTAGGTTAGTAACCATATCGTATTTCTTTAGCATTGGGATAGTGGACGACTGGAACAGTCCTCTATATCTCCCTCTCGTCCCACGGCCTTCAAGATCGGAGGCAGAAGGAAACCTCCCGTGTAAACCCAGTCGTGGCGGCTCTTAGATGTGGGCTAAGAAAGAGAAAGTTGTTGTTGCTTGAAGGTTAAATCTTGCACCTTTTCCACGACTTCCCACGGAGGCGAGATCCAAATGTTGGTGGCTCTTCTAGATCCAATAGTCTGCAACTTAAAGAGTGTCCGAGAGCGTCTGCGCGTACGACATGATCTACGTAGCTGAAAGATCCCTTGTGCAGATGGTCCTAGATCGCCCTGGATAATGTGACGGGCGCAAATAAGGTCACCTCGTATCCTACGATAGGTTTCTGGAAACAGCATCGTAGCTCGTAGGCTACCCAAGTGGCTTTTCCCGCGTAGACCAGCAGTAAAACGAGTGGCAGCTCTCTGAACACTTTTCATTTGGACTGATTCGGCAGAGGTGCGCGAGTGTGCGGATGTCTAGCGCGCTTCGTGCGTAACGACCAAAAAGCATTATAAGAGAGTTTTCCTAGGGAGTGGCGGATTGCTCCAGGGATTCTCCGTGCTGAGGCACACGCCGGATCCGTATGACCTCTTGTTTTGAAGTTTTCCGACAGTACCACCCCGAGATCACGCTCAAAGACTGTCATTCTCAGCAGAGTGCCAGAAAGCGTATAGTCTGACGTTGACTGTATTGAACCTATGCTCACGCGTGCGGACTTTTCGAGTTTATCGGGAGGGCCCACGTCCCGGGCCAATGCGTTAGCTTGTCGGGACCGTCCTCCAAGGATTGTTTGTTCGTTTCAGAATGAAGTACTCGCTACACATTCACGTCTTAAGAGTAGAGCAGGCAAGGCGAGTTCAAGCATGTTGGGAGACCATTGGTATGGACTGCTAACAGAAGTGGGTCGAGTACTGCACCTTAGGGTGCACTACTTGAGGTCCGGTACCACGTAAATGGGGTCTCAGAAACTTAAACCGCATATTTCCTCCCCATTAGGAAGTCCTTAACCGAACGTAGTAGTAGTGGGTCAACTGTTCCCAGTAGCTTGAGCTTTTGGAAGAACCGGTCAAGTGGTACTTTGTCAAAGGCCTTACTGAAGCCGACGTAAAGGACGTCCCTTGAATATCATTCAGCCTTTGCCTCCACCCAGTGTTTTGGGCCAAAAAAAGGTTGGAATCTCATGAGTGTGATTTGCGGAATCCGCGCTGTGCATGGCTAAGAAGGATGTGCTCACCGAGATGTCCTTTGATGGGTCTGGATACATGCCGCTCCATCGCATTGTAGATGACGCACTTGAGGCCTACCGGTCTTTAGCTGAGAGCGGCCGCTTTGTCTGCGCCCCGAACATCGGTACCACAATTGCTTGTTTCCCCTAGCCCCGGAACTTTCCAGCTGCTAGTGAGGTGTTGAGCAACTTGGTGATTGGGCCCGCGGGAATCTCGGCCACCTCCGTAGTAACCGTGGGTAGATTCAACCCAGTCCGGGTGACCCATGCGGAGTAGGAGATCTTAGAACCATCACAAATTCATCCACTCCGATATCAACGAACGCGGTTGAAAGCTGGGATGCAGACCAGCCCAGCAACCAAGGCTTGTCACGTGCAAACACCGATGCATAGTGGCATCCCAGAGCTTCTGCCTTAGATGCATCGGAATCAGACGCTCTCCCGTCTACCATACATAAAGATATACGTAGTTTTGCTCTTTTACCCCTTTTCAGATATGCAGATAGCGGTTCTGGTGTGTGCACACATTCCGCTGCTGGTCTCTCTTCGAATTTACACCGAATATCCATCTTCATGGGAGAGCATTGGTTTCGTAGATGTGTGTACGTATCATAACAGGCTGCTGTTTCCCGACATCGTCTCCAAGCTCGGTTCTTTCCACGAAGCAGGCATCGGAACTCCTTGTCTAACCGTGAGGGAGGCACTGGGCGTGGAACTGTTGACGGTGTGGTGGGGCAAATCTCCGTATCAGTTGGTGGATTCCATCTCGGATGAGATACCGGGCCAGGTTTCTATCGTTTGGATTCTCTTTCTCCCAGGTCATGTTTCGGGCCGTCGGCCTTTGTTGTCAAGGAATATGCGCCAGATATTCGGTCTACGGTGTGGTGCTTGTGAGATTTAAGCCCCACGCCTCCAGTGTCCGTTCAGCACGGACTGATTGTTGGCTCCAATGGGGAGTAGTAAATCTAGGCAGGTATTATCTAAGGCCCAGAGAGTTAAAAGTAAGTCCAAAATGGATTTCTGTTCATTCAAACGGCGAATAGGCTCCTGCTTCTTTGGTGAAGAGGCAGATCACACACTGTCACGTGTGGGTTTGATGAGCGATTTTCTGCGGCTGCAGAGTACCTGTAACGACAGGTTTAGGAAAATCCCCCCAGAAACGCTACAATTTCATGTTTCCTTCACATCACACGCTCGTATACACTATTTGCATGTTTTTGTGCATTGTGTGCTTTCATGAATCAACCTTTGTTTGTTCGCTTCCAACGAGCCACTCTGTCGCATCCTGTTTTGGGCCTGCTTGACACACATGCTTTTTTCTCCCACGCCACAATTTGGTTTTCGTTTTTTGAGTCCCGTGATCGCGTAATGGAGGTTCGTATTGCTTTTGTGTCGTTGTTCATTTACTTATCTAGTGTCGTAGGAGTAACGGATAATCGTGTTCTGCTCTCGGGCTCCATTTCGATTTTGGCTGCGTATTTCTCAAAGGAGTCATACAGTCGCAGTTGGCCTCCCAGTCAGTGTTGGGCCTGTAGAAGTCACCCAGGAACAGACCGTGTCCCTCCGTCACCCGGCGCGGCATGAAATATAGCAAACTTAAGTGCTCAGCAGCCGGAGCCCTATAGAACAGGTTTCGTGCCAAGTATCCGCAACTGGTTAATTTTGCCTTGCACCATAGAGCTTCACTAAGTCCTTGAGGGTACGTGAATAGGTCAAGGATGTGTGCCGAAACCCCATCTCTGACTTACTCTAATGCTCCTCCTCCACCCCCAGACCGAATTCTGTCCGGAAGACAGAGGTTGTAGCCCGGAGGGGATACTTCGGCGCTCGATATCCCCTCATTCAGCCAGGTTTCGGTGAGAGCTTTGACCACAGGTCTTCCGGCAGCTGCGAATGATTCCGGTTCGTCACTTTTTTGAGCAACCCGCGGACATTACTGAGAACTACCCCTGCCCCGACCATTTATGAGTACGCCGGGGGGTGTTCCCCCTGGATCATCGCGGACAGGTGCCGTCGAGCGAGTGGATGTTAGATGCGGCCGCGCCAGCCGCAGTCTCCCCTTCGTGGCACCGAGATCCTGAATATAGAGATTGACCTCACCACCGTCACCGTACTTCCGCATTTCCGTAAGGGCTTGCCTGCGTTTCTGATGGTCCTTCGGATTGAGATCACCCAGTATTTGCATTTTACCTTCACTGAGGCGCTAATAAGGTTGCAGCACTGACTGGGCTTGCTCCTAGGAGGGAAGAACAATCTTAGGCATTTGTGATTATCCGTCTTATCGTAGTTTTCCCTAGCGGAAACCTAAGTCAACACGGGGTGGTTCGGCCAAGCAATCTTCAGTTTCCTTAAACAGCTTCCCAAGGATGGTCCGCGGTTACAGGAGACCGCATTGAAGCTTTCTTGGGGAACTGCCTTTGTAGCTTCTGGGAGGTTGGCAACGAAAACGCAGTGAGGTCGCGAGGTTAGGAGTGTTCTTGAAGCCTCGTTCGGTTTAATCACTGCATCTTTTATTAGGGCCGGATGACGGTAGGGGCTGCCCGTGGAGGATCGGTATGGGGGCCTTCCTATTTGGGTGGCGCTACGTGATAGTGAGTACAGTATCAGAGGCTGATGCATTCCTCACATATGTGCTAGCACAACTTGACCCAGGCACCGGAAGCGCCGCGGTATGCAACCCACAGTTCTGGTTTTCGGTCATAGGCGCGGGTTGAACAGTCCCAGCGTATGTCTAGGCGCGGGAGGCACTCTGGTCTGATGCAACGGAAGCCTTGCTGAGTGGAGAAGAAACCTGGGACACAACACACGTGGTCCATGGTCGTGGCACATAATAGACCCGCGAGTGTGGAATTTATTTCACCCTCCATGAACGTCTTCCCCCTGGGGGTGAAGATGACGGTTACAACATACAGGATTACAAACTATCTGTTAGCCATCTTACCCAGCTTCTTTACCGACCGCACAATTGTGGTTAAGGTGGGGGAATATCTCTTCTCAACTCTCCTCAGAGTGGGGTTCCCCAAGTGTCGGTCTTAGATCCCCTTCTTTTCTTGGTCTACACAAACGATCTTCCGACAGCCTTTCCTGCGGGCATTGCCATGTGCGCAGACGATGTTACCCTCTGGAGTTCAGGCTTCGAAAACCTGCAAATTGTAGTTGATGAAACAAAACGCCGGTCCGAGGATTGGACCATCCCAGTTAATAATGACAAATGCGCGAACATGTCTTCCGGTAGAGAGACTGGTCACACGTCTTCCATCAACGGAGCAACCATACAGTTTAGGGTTGACCGAAACAAGATGCTCGAATTCTGGTTATATTGTAACTTGTTCTTTTCTCATCATCACTAAGGTGCAAGCAGGTCTGCATTTCAGATCCTAAATATGATTCAAAGGTCCTACCCGCGCATCTTTGGGGATGATTTCTCTGTAATTTTCGGCACGAAAATCCGACCCCTGCTGGAGTACGGTGGTCAGATAGTGCACTATAACTGTAGCGACCAAAACGCTCAAGTCCTGGTCCGGGTGAAGCCTGACTAGCGATTCAATTATCGATTCACCGACCGATTAGCTTCACTCGTTCTGGATAGCACCTTGGGGCCTCAAAGCAACGCGTAGCCCAAATTGATGCAGAACCCAAATCAAGAACACGATTGCTTTGCAAATTCCACGGTACTATTAGCGAGTAAAAATATAAGTACAAACACGATCATACCTTTGACAGTGAGCCTCAGCCACTGTCCAGCCAAAAAGGGGGTCAAAAATAGAACAAAATTCTGTAAAAAGAGAACAGTTGGCAACTGCGCGGTGCCACTATGTCCTTCTCTACTATGGTTGTGGCGGATAATGAGTTCTGTCACTGGGTGTCTGTTCGGCAAAATAGCTGGATGTTTAAAGGCACTTGGATATTCAGCATAATTAAGTCGTCCACCAACACACAAAAGGTTTTGCAATACAACCGGGCATAGCTTTTTTAAAGAACTCAAGGCACCCTTGCATAGCCTATCTGTAAGCGGTTCTCGCTGTAAAATCTCTCCAAACGAATTCCTCTGAACTATTGTTATCACTCTGAAACTGGACCCCTCTATGTCTTCGGCGGAAAGGCTGCCCATGTTCATAAACCCCTTGCTTTTCGAGAACATAACTTGAATATAAGAAGTAAACCGGATGAGCCAAGCGACAGCCTTTAGGCGCTTGGATCAATCAGAGTATCGAGAAAACATGAGGGTGACGCCAGTGTGCAGGTTGGCCGTATTCACCAAAGCCGGCCTTTTCTTAGTCTCCACACCACCCGGTGGGACCGACAATAAAACTCCTGGTGGATTATAATCGTTCAAAAGTGGGGGTCCCCTCAACCAAATCCTTAGTTCCTCTTCGGTTGAAATTCCTTTTCAGGCTCAGTCGGCAGTATTATCTCCTGATCTCACGTGCCGCCATTGTGAAACGTTAGTATATTGATGAATAATTGTCAATCGGTTGGCAGCGAAGGTACCATAACGCGTACAGGTGTTCTCTATGTAGTACCTGACGATCATCGAGTCTGTCCAAAAATACGCCCCGTCAAAGCAATCTGCCAAGCTTCGTTTTAACATGTCACTCAATCGAACACCTAAGACGGCTGCCGCCACCTCAATCCTCGGGATGGTGACGGTTTTGATAGGTGCTACTTGCGATTTACTACATAGAAGCACATAGTATGGGGCTCTGTCCACGGGAATTCGCCTTGCATATGCCACTGCACCTTATCCGGCTTCTGAAGCATCACAGAATATATGCAACTCAGTGCACCCTATTCCTTTTTGGATCTCTTTAATTATGCTCCTCGGTATTCTTATTTTACCGATTTCGTTCATAAATGATACCCAATTATCCCACAATACCGTGTCTGCTGGACTGAGTGGGCTATCCCAACCTAATTCCCACCTGCATAACCTCTGCAACAACTGCTTGGCCAGAAGACATAACGGAGCCACCAGCCCAAGCGGGTCAAACAGGGAACTGACGTTCGACAGTATGCCTCTCCTTGTCAAAGTCCTATCAAGCAACTGGAAATGAAGGGTAAATTCGTCCGTGACCGCATCCAACTGAATGCCCAGAGCTCTCTGACCTGTGTCGTCCTGCTGAGGTAGCCGAACGGAACTGGCACTTAAATCAGGGTCTGGAGATAAGGCTATAAACTTCCTTGAGTTGGATACACATTTCCTCAGCTTGAAACCAGCGTGCATCAATAACGCAGTTATCCCTGTAGCAAAAGCAGTAGCATCAGCGCTATTTTTAAAGGATGCAAGGCAATCATCGACATAAAAACTGCTTTCAACTGCTTGCAAGACCGATGGTGATGGCATTACTTCTTGGGTGCAGCCAAATAATTCATTTAGTATCCCACAAGCTCTACGATATCCTCCGCTGGGAGGCAGCATCACGCATTCCTCAATTGCCTCCAGTGCCTTACCCTTACAGTATTGAAGCAAGTACATCAAGCTTTGGGCTTCATCCATGACCTTCGAGGTGACATACAGATGAAACTGTCGAATGAACTTCCAGCACATTGCTGGCCGACCATCGAACGAGAACAATCCTACTTTCGGTAAGTCTATCCCACCCACAAAGTGGGAAGCCGCATTCCATAACTTATGATTAGGGTCCTGCCTGCCGGCCTTTTCGTATCCCTGAACAGCAGTATCTACGAACTCATCACGAATCGACCTCGTGTGCATCTGAACGTACTCACGGTCGCTTTTATCACAGTCGTTTGAGTCCGAGAATCGCACAGAAGCACTTCTTTCTAACCTTTCTGAGAGTTTGGCGATCTCCAGCTCTTGCTTAACTCGTAGAAACTCTTTTTTGGCTTTCTTTAAAAGCCTTCAAATCCTGTGCTAGTTTCTCTTTAAGGTGGCGTCCCAAGTTCGACAAGCAAAACATTTGACTTAGAACAACGATTATCCCGACTAGAGCCTTTAACCCTGGAGCCACGAACAGAAAAGATATCGGGAGGGACTTGCCGGGTTCCAGCGATGATCTGATCCGATCCGATCCCATTTTCAGATCGGTTGAGTCCAGTGGTCACTGTAACGAAGGTTTGAGCAATGCGTAGCCAAATTTGCAACGGATCCCGAAATCAAAAGACGGTTATCCGCAATATTTTACGATACTAGATTATTGTATGAACAATGACATCAAAAAGAATACAAACCTCAATAGTACGATCACAAGGACTCAACAACGAGAAACCGAATAGCAGCCTGTGAGCAAACATCACGTACGTCACGCAGGTCCTGAACAAGGATGTACCAAAATAGCGCTCTGGGCGCGAACAAACAACATTTGGCCCATAGAAACAACCAGTCCGTAGAGACAAGTCAATAGTGTAGGCAAATGAGGAAAAACACTGAACCGCGGGGGTTAAAGTGGATTTTCCACGACCGGTTGTTACACCGCCCAACAAAATTCTCCTGGATCCTTAGTAGATCCAAAGGTTCGGTTGAAGGTACTGATTCTTTCTACCTACCTAGGTCCTGCTGCGCCTAATGCTCGTCGTCAACGTTCTACTACTGATCGCACCTAACCCATTGGCTACGTAGACGTGAGGCTCGTCTACATCTTCCACAAGACCAAATGACCGATGGCGGACTTGAAGGGGGCACATAGATTCTGTCCTTGTAAAAGACCGTCCTGTCCTGGATGTATGTGCTTGACTGAGTGTGTGCTTGTGTATGTGTGTACGTGCCGGGGTGTACAATGGAACCACGGATATGGCTGCACATCAAAGGAGGACTTTCTGCAATGTCAACAAAAGGCTGTGTGGCAAAAACGGGTAAAATGTAGGCGTGTGCGTGACCTAAGCCCCGTTACTTCTACATGCAGTGTCGTGTCGTGTGGTGAGCTAAGGTTTGGACAGTTAGCTCCATAGTACATCGTAAACGCTGTATGAAATTAAACACAAATATACTTCAAAGATGTTGTGGGTGGTTGGGTCCTACAGGGGAATACATGAGGGATAAATAAATGAATTCGGCTTCATCTATATCAGCAGACGTGGGTATAGCTTGGTCGGTAGCGTCGGCCTCGCCCGCGTCGCGGTCACCTTCAAGTAGACATTTTACATGTATCTCGCAATACCACTCTTTTGTTCGTCCTCACCACCACCGTGCGCACGAGACCATCGATTTCTGTACAACAATCCTTGATCACTCCAACCGGCCAATCGTCTTTATGTAGGTGGCTCTTCACGAGGATGACCACGTCTTCACGTCTGAACGACCTCTCTTTGGAGATACACTTTTGCCGAAGCTGCAGTGTCGGTAGATACTCCCTCGCCCATCGTTTCCAGAAAGCCTGCGCTAGGTGGTTCACTTGTTTCCATCCAACAACGTACGTTCCACGCAGGGTTTTCGGGGTGGTTACTCCTGCTTTTGTCCGGAGTAATAATAGGTCGTTGGGGGTGAGTGCCGAATAACCTTCCGGGTCTGGAACAATCGGCACCAGGGGTCTGTTGTTCAATATGCGTTCTACTTCTGTTAGTAAAGTAGTCAGCGTCTTGTCATCGAGGGTTTGTTGTGAAGCCCGGGGTGTGAGTATTTTCCTAGTTGATCGTATCAGCCTTTCCCAAACGCCACCACGATGACTGGCATAAGGTGGATTGAAGTGCCATTCTATTCCCTTTGCTACGGTCTGGTTTTGTATTTTGGCGGTGTCCAAGCGGCTCAATCGTTTCTCTAACTCCTTATGAGCCTCGACGAAGTCAGAGCCATTGTCTGAGTGCACATCCATGGGGAAGCCCCGCCTCGCGATGAACCTCTAAAAAACCACTAAAAAGGAATCGGTGCTAATGTTATGCACTACTACAAGATGGACTGCTCTGGATTGTAAACATGTTGTCAGGCCACCATACCTATTTTGGGTGCTCCTTTGCTGTTGTACAAGTAACGGGCCAAAGCAGTCGACGCCAATTTCCACGAAGGGGCACCATCTAGGTTGAACTCCTACGGCTGGAAGGGGGGCCATCACTCGTTGGCCTGCGACCGCCCTCCAGCGACGACAAGTGATACAGTTGCTTATGACTCGCCTGCCCGTCGCTGGTTTCTTTGTCACTCGAAATAGTCGACGTATATTGTTTGATAAGTGGTTCAAACCTGCGTGTCCCTCTTCTCGATGTACATGGTCTATCAAGCATCTTGTTATGTAGTGGTCACCAGGGACTATTATGGGGTGGTTTGTTTCGCACTCTAGATTTGAATTCGTCAGCTGCTCTCCAACTCTCAGTAGTCCGTTGGTTCGCATAGGGTTTGATCTTCGGGTACTGCTGCACAACAGCCTCTTCCTTTGGTGCTATTATCTGTCCTGGCTGGCTCGCGGGCCTCGAAAGGGGAAAGCGTCTAGTTGTAGTAGGCGTAGAACGTCGAGTTCGGCTTGGTTCAGCTGGCCCGGTAGTATCGTCCCCAAGTTCAATGTGTTTTGTGGTCTTGCGCCTTTCATAATCAATAAGAGTGCTTTGTATCGTGTCCACCAGACCGCGGAGCTTAACATTTTTGTCCAGTTGGGGAATTGGCAGTTTCTCTATCAGGCTTACGCTTCCCGTGAAGTTTATAGTCAGTATTAGTCTTTTAGTCTCGATATCACCATCATCAGCCTTGGGTGTTAATAGCGTTGACCACATCTCTTTAGTTGCCGTTAGGAAGTCGGGTACCATTGTCCACGTCGGCAACCTCTCCAGTGTTTTCAGGCCCCTTGAGCAGAAGTCGGCCGGGTTACTGGCGGATTGTACATAGTGCCATTGATCGGTTTTAGTCGACTCGTGGAATATAGTGAGTCTGCTGGCCAAGAAAGTGTTAAAACGAGTGGTAGTGTTGTTTATGTAATGAAGTACCGTGGCTGAATCCGTCCAAAGGTTAGCTCCCTAGTCTATTCGGCCGAAGCGTCTCCTAATCAGCCCCGCGGCTTTCACGGCCAGTACTGCTGCCATCAGTTCCAGCCTTGGAATCGACACCGTTTTCAGAGGAGCCACTCTCGCCTTTCCGGATAGTATCTGGTTGAGTCGTCCACCATTTGCGTCAACCCAGCAGCCGTAAGCCACTGTCTCGTAGCCCATTTCTGATGCATCGGAGAATAAGTGGAGTAGGGCATCCTTTGTGCACTTGATAACTGTTAAGCGTCTTTGTATTTTTGTCTCCCCAATTTGCTCCAGGCTGTGCAACCAGTCGCGCCATCGCTTATCGTCGTCATCCTGGAGAGGTTCCTCCCAACCCGCCCCTCTTTGGCACAACGATTGCAGCAAGCACTTTCCCGGTAACAACCATGGCGAAACAGAACCTAGGGGGTCATAGGGGCTTGAGGCTTCTGATAGGATTCCTGGTCGTGCGACTGGTCGTTTGAGTAGGTCTAGAGTGAAAATGGATTCGTCCCCTCCGGGTTTCCACTGAAGCCCAGGAGTGCGCCCTTTTTGTGAGGAGGATCCCAAAGGCTCCTTCTTACGCTCCATTTTCTCGGCCTTCGGTATAACACTGAGCAACTCTTGGTTGTTCGAAGTCCATTTGGTGAGGTTGAATACTCCGGCATTTAGAGTGGCGATCAGTTTGGTCATATAAAGAATAGCAGCATTTGGATCGTCAAAGGAGCACAGAAAGTCGTCCACGTAGAAGTGGTCCATTGCTCTTCCTAACCAGTTGCTGGTGTCATCAAAACGCTTGAGGGTTTCCTGGAGGGCAAAATTAGCACAGAAGGGAGATGATACCGCCCCAAAGAGGTGCAAGGTCAGCCTGTACTCGTCAGGTGCGCGATTTGTGTCGTTCTCAGGCCACCAGAGAAGACGGAAGGCGCCCCTATCTTTAACGGGCATCTTCACTCGAAGAAACATTTCACGTAATTCCACAGAGACGGCTACTTTTCCTAGCCGAAAACGACATAAAACCTCGACTAGTGGTGTTGTCCAGTCTGTGCCCTGTAGTATATGGTCGTTCAGTGACACACCCTGACTTTTCGCGGCACAGTCGAAAACCACTCTGACCTTCCCCGGTTTCTTTGTGTTCACGACCAAGTGATGAGGTAGGTACCACCTCAAATTTGCGGTGATAACCGCCGTATCCGCTCTTTCTATATAACCCGAGTCGATGTTATGTTGCATGGCTTGCGTGCATTCCATCTTTAATTGTGGTTCCCGAAGCAGCCTGGTTTTGAGGAAGCCTAATGTTTTCAGAGCCATTTCTCGGCTGTTTGGCATGGGTTTCATGTTGGATCTCCACGGGATAGGAACCTCGAAACGACCTTTTGCGTACGTTCTCGGCCACCATTTCCAAAGCCAACCTTTCTTCTCGTGATGGGGTACCCCTGTCCATGGCCAGGTCGGCAAATTCGGTGTTATACAATTGTTGGAATGCCTGTTTGATGTTCGTCGTTTCCATCGAAATGCAGTTGATTTGTTTGCCGCATCTTCCTTCTGTACTACCATATAAAGCCCAGCCGAATATAGTGTGTACTGCACGGGGTGCTTTGTGGCTTTCTATCCTTTGATCCAGGACCCAATGCGCTTCCGGTATATCACAGCCGATCAGAAGATCAATTTCGTTATTCTGCCACTCCTCGATCGTAATCCCGTCGAGATGCGGCCACTGAGTCAGAATCGATTGCACTGACTGAGGTGCTCTCATCGGCAGGTCTTTTATAGTGAATGCTTCTAGGGTTTCTGCTCTATCGTTGCTGACCAAGGAAGCGAGTTATAAGTGCAGTTTGGTCGACTGGATGACTTCGGTGCTACTCACTGTGCTTACTGCTAATGAGGATTGATTCCCTCCAATCCCATATCTCTCTGCGAACTCCTTCCTTACTAGCGTGGTATCCGAGCCACTACCTATGAAGGCCAACGCTTTGGCCACTCCTGTTGGGGTCACTGCTCCCACGGCCACTACGTCAAAACCTACTGGCTTTTTGGCAGATCGTGACGTTGAACAAATAACGCTGGGTTTGGTACTCGTCTCGGGTAAGGTTACTCTCGCCTGGTGCAGCAACCGATGGTGCCTGCCCGTACAGCCCTCGTAACCACATCGGTTCCTTGCCCTACAAGCTACCGCCCGGTGCGTGGTGTTGAGACAAATAAAACACGCACCTGCAATCCTCGCCATTCCCCACCGTTCGTCTATTGTGGCGTTGCCGAACTTGAGGCATTCTAGTGGTCCATGGCTGATATCACAGGATCTGCAACTGGGTTGCTTCGTAGCATCGCGTGAAATGGCATGTGTATTGGTCCAAGGCTGGTACTTTGGGTGTTCCCGTACAGGGGTTTGAGCTTGGCTAGTACTGGGCTTGTTTGCCCGGTTGCTGTCCCGGATGAGTCAGCCAAACCTGCTTCCAGCTATCTTGGTTTGCCTGTCCAAGTATTCGGTCAGGTCTTCGAAGTTAGCTTCGCTGTCGCTTCGGCTTATCCGTTCTGCTTCTTCCGCCCACCGACCCTGTATTCCTGGGGGAGGTGACGGACTGTGTTTTCCAAGGTGTGCATGGCATCTAGGTCAGCCCTGTAACCTAAATGGTCGAGGGCTATTGAGCAGTTTTGCATCTTGATCACCAGGTCGGCCATTGTGTTGACGACACCCTTGGTTCGCTTTGCCTCTACCATCACACCCTCTATTAGGTTACTGGCTACTTTGAACGGTCGGCCAAACAAGTCCCTTAGAATCTTCCTTGCTTTTGTGTAGCCTTGTTCCGGGTCGAGCATGGTGCACCCGTCGATAGCATCTCTTGCTCGGCCTCGACAGCAGTGAGTAAGGTAGAGAAGCCTTTGCCCAGGGTCGGTTACCTTATTTTCGACGGAAGCTTCGAAGTGCTTTACAAACTTGCAGTATTTTTCAGCTCGCCCATCGAAAACCGTTAGTTCCACTCTAGGCAAATCGATCGATGGTGGTTTGTAGTCGGCGACCGGCATGGGGTTCACTATCTTATTTCACCCTGATCTATCGGAAGTGTCGTAGCCGGTGGTCTCGTGCTCTCGCTCTTTCTGTGTATACTTTTTTTCTGCTTCCTGTGTCTTTAGTCTAGCCGATAGTAACTGTTGTTCTACGTCTAGTATTCTCAGCCTATGTAAATCAACATCCTTACGATCCATATTGCTCCCATTACCACATGAACTAGCACTGACAGGACTAGGCGATCTAACGTTAACTAAATAATCAAATGTACCTAAAACCTCTCCAGAGACTTGCCGTGTTACTTCCTGTCGAAATTCCAATGTTTTTCGATCCTTTTCTTGGCATTTTGCGTGTTTTTCCTCGTTCCAAATTGATCTATTGAGCATTGTAACACACGTTTGAGCAATGCGTAGCCAAATTTGCAACGGATCCCGAAATCAAAAGACGGTTATCCGCAATATTTTACGATACTAGATTATTGTATGAACAATGACATCAAAAAGAATACAAACCTCAATAGTACGATCACAAGGACTCAACAACGAGAAACCGAATAGCAGCCTGTGAGCAAACATCACGTACGTCACGCAGGTCCTGAACAAGGATGTACCAAAATAGCGCTCTGGGCGCGAACAAACAACATTTGGCCCATAGAAACAACCAGTCCGTAGAGACAAGTCAATAGTGTAGGCAAATGAGGAAAAACACTGAACCGCGGGGGTTAAAGTGGATTTTCCACGACCGTTTGTTACAGTCACCTTATTTCCCCCTGTTGTTCGCATCGTTCCAGAGACAATGTCAAAGTACTTTAACGACCAAAACGCTCAAGTCCTGGTCCGGGTGAAGCCTGACTAGAGATTCAATTATCGATTCACCGACTGATTAGCTTCACTCGTTCTGGATAGCACCTTGGGGCCTCAAAGCAACGCGTAGCCCAAATTGATGCAGAACCCAAATCAAGAACACGATTGCTTTGCAAATTCTACGGTACTATTAGCGAGTAAAAATATAAGTACAAACACGATCATACCTTTGACAGTGAGCCTCAGTCACTGTCCAGCCAAAAAGGTGGTCAAAAATAGAACAAAATTCTGTAAAAACGGAACAGTTGGCCAAAATTGTAAATAATAAATACCTTTCCTGAATTGCAAACAAATAGAAGGAGCTCTCCACGCTTAATCAGGTCCAAAGATAAATTTCCTGATCGTGGCAGCCAAAAATCAGCGCAAACGAGCTGAACTTCTACGGTCAGTCGACGTGAGCGAGAAAGTGAAACTGAGGAGTAATAAAACAAAACTGTGCTGAATCAGTGCATGTCACTACCGTACCAACTGTCCTCAAAGTAATCTCAGTCCAAATTGGTCATAGATTATAGGAATGTGAGCAGAGGAGGAATTTTTCAATCAACATGGACATTACACTGATCTTTCCCGAGACCGTGAGATCGTAGAAGGAGTTCAGATGTCGTACACCGAAGCAGTATTGGGTCTGTCCCACCTAACTTATCCCGTCCGCCTCTCAGTCCTCAATCTCCATCCCTTTGACTTGAGACGCATAGGTGATCTGTTTTTGGTTCTTCCTTTTTATGAGTAAGGCCAAAGCCCTAACGTCTTCGCCTTCTGTTCGGCCTCTTCCCTCCGTGGTCACGGCAGAAAGGTTTTTAAATTGAGACCGGGCGCTTCATTACGAATTACCTTTTTAGCTATAGGGTTACTTCCGGAAGATGTCCTCTCGCAGAACAAAACTATGTTCAAGAAAAAGTTAGGCCTCTACTTGGTCTCTCTCAGTAATTCCCTGTCCAAAAAGTGAAAGAGCTATCCTTTATTGTTTTTCCGTTCCGCTATATGTTCATAAACGTGTCACCCCCATTCCGCTTAAGGCACTGCCCATAGTGAGACACTGCATGATGTAACGTGTATTCTGTTTTTGTTGCCTCCCTCCCGCTTCTTTTTACTCTCGTTTCGGCTCGGTGAATCCGACAGAAGATCCAAGATTTCCTAGAGAACCGGGACAATTGGGCTCATAGCCAGTAACCCTTGCAGCACTTTAAGACCTCAAGACAGTGATGGGGCTGGAGAAGATGACGGTGATGATGCTATTGCTTCTGCTGTTTTTGGTAGTGATCAACAGGTTGACAGGGGATGAGACGATAGTGAAGACTCTGGCTTATCTGTGACAGGGAGCGCCACGCTGACCGACCGCTTTGCCGGCCACACAGAAGTCGATGGCCCAGCACATTTAATGCACAGCACTTTGAGCTACTGCTCACTGTCTTCCCTCAATGCATACTGTCTCAGTGAACGCTCACGATGCATAATGTCTCTCGCAGTTGATGCGCGATGAGGTTTTCCGTTTCCCCCTCATTTTTAGCGGCGATTCGACGAAATACACTCGGCAGTGGTGGGTGCATAACTGGTGTGCATACCATCGAAGGAATTCTGGACGCTCGATTGGCCGTGGCCATTACCTGTCCTGTGCAAACTGAACTGAACTGAACTGAATTGTGTTCGTCGAGGGCTCCATGAGGATCGCTGTTTATTTCGGAGCACCCGAGGTGGATCCAACGGTCACATCAATTACACTGAAAGAATTTGTCGTGAGAGCGAGCAACTTTCAAACGAACGGGGCATGCAGATGCGACTTCCTTGACATTTTGCAGGCATTATGTATAAATAATGGTTCATAGAAGGACAGCCTTTAAACGGGGATTCCAAGAAATACACCGAACAGAGATGGACTCAGAACTTGTGTGCATGTCATCAAACTAATTATGGCAACCCGATTTGCGGAGGTTGTCACCTGATCTGCACAAGCCTAACTGAACTGAACTGAAATCCCCAAAGCCCAAAGGTCGAGGTCCGGCGTAGCACAGCACAGAACCTGTGGCTTCTATCGTCGCTGACCGGGGGATCCGGTCTGGGCCCACCTGTGCAGGGAAACAGACATTTGGCTATTCTTCATGCAGTCCTCGACTCAACCTGAACATGGATTGTTTGTTATGCTGAGTCATTGGCCGTGGATCGACGGGCCAGTCGTCACGATCTGCGATTAGCCTCAGCCGCTTGAGGAATATGGGGAATGAAGCTTCTCTCCCGGAGCTGTGCTCCACGTTCGATGTAGAAGAAATTCGGCGGCTTGCAAAGCGCTTCAAAAAGTTAGATCTTGATGGGTCTGGCTCCCTCAGTGTCAAGGAGTTCATGAGCCTTCCTGAACTGAAGCAAAATCCCTTGGTAGCCAGAGTCATTGAGATATTCGACACCGACGGTAATGGAGAGGTGGATTTCAAGGAATTTATCAATGGAATGTCACAGTTCAGTGTCAAGGGGGATAAAGAAGCAAAGTTGCGGTTCGCCTTTAAAATATACGACATGGACAAGGACGGATATATCAGCAACGGTGAACTATTTCAAGTAAGTTGTTTTTCACCACTTTTTCGGCAGTTTTAATCCGACGTTTCTTTTCAAAAATCGGTTCCCCGCTGCTTTCATCAAATCACGACTCATCAGGTACTGGACTCATGAGATAAGAGCGCGGTTTCATATCTAGAGTGTTTCTTAGCTAGCTCAATTTATAACTTCCCCCGGTGCTGGTACATTCCAGTTTGTTGCACTACAAAGAGAAAAACCAGCTCGCTCCCGGTTCTCCGTTGTTTAGCTGTACGGAACACATTTGCATAGGCCACGTAACGAAGCGTATGGTGACTTAAGTAGCACGTTGTCCCAACCTTTGGGTCAAATCTGGGGCAAGCCCCAAGCTTGCTCCAAGAAGCTAAACTAAGGTTGGGGCTAGCCCCAAGTTTTCCCCATCGTTCGGGGTTTGCCTTTATAGGGCAACCTTGGGCACCTGTAGCGCTGCCCTAAGTTTTTTTAATAGTAAGCTTAGGGTAGCCCCGAGGAGGAGGTGGTGTAAAATAGGTTGGTGTGTGTCCAATTTAACTGACGGAGAATGTATTTTTTGGTCAAGTTATGTCATTCCAATAATCACAGACGGATGAAGCCCTGACGAACGGATTTTGGGCAAAACAGGTAAACTCTTGGGATGGAACCAGAATCGCTTCGACAAAGAAAGTCTACCAGCTGTACATTTTCGTCTTAGACAAGACAAACTCCAACCAGTGAATAATATTTAATTATGCTTGAAGATATTTCGTGTAATTGGGTTATGGCGTACGCTGGTTTTGGTTTAAAGTTATGCCATGATCTTTTCAATCCTAGGGAACGGCTTCGTATTTCGGTCGCAGATGTGTATTTTCTCTACGAAAGCAAACGTTGCTCCGAAGATTAGGTCCCGGATAAGCCGATTGAGAGTGCGCTAGAAACCATAACCATTATTAGCGCAACCAGCGATGCACTAGAATTGGTACAAGTTAATACACTCCTCGAGAATCGGAATTGGATACTGTGCTCTCCACGAGTCCCAAGTGCTGTCTATGGAGTATTTGCATACTTCCTTGCCATTCTATCTCTTCTAGGTATGGAATAGGAGTTTCGACCAGTGAAGTGATAGGCGGTCTGATTGTAATCGACAACTATGGGATTTTTATGGTAAGTACTACTTGTGCTGTCTAGGGGAATGGCGAGGGTTCCATTATTCTTTCAACAATTTTCGTGTCCATCCTAAAATTTTGGTCTTATACGGCATACTTCTGGACTTAATGGCGATTCAGTTTCAGTTTGTACAACCGCTAACCTCGCACTTCCGTGCTCTGGTTTCCGTTGCTACCTTCCAGCATCGTCTAGTAAAGGGCAGAAAGAACAGGAGCACCAAGTGGAAAAGATACAAAAACAAAACTGTTAGGTGGAAATCGCGGGGACTAGGGAAGAGTCCGAATGTAACGACGCTACCGGCCGCGGTACCTAGCCATATCACTTAAGGTTTCCAACCATTTGGTAGATAAATAACGTGGCCTCCAACCCGGAAGTCTAACACGTCATACTTGCCGATGTCCACTGGCCAAGACTTTCATACCTTTTTGCGATGTAATGGACTGACCACCTCGACCTAGCTTCCAGCCATTACCTGGCTCGGACAGCAGCTTATGCCGGGGAAGTCTATTGGTGAGCTTGCGTAACACATGTCCCAGTCAACCTAATCTGTTTCGGTTCAGTGTTTGATCCACTGACAGACCTCTGGTTCCCAGCACCTTACGTCTAACCTCAGCATTGCTAATACGGTGTTCTCACCGTATTCGAGCAATGCTACGAAGATATCGATGTTCGGATGGCAACAGTCTTTGCCTATCTTCTGCCCTTAACAGCCATGTTTCTGAGCCGTATGGAAAGACAGACCTAACCGCCGCATTGTACACTCTACTCTTGACAGACAACCGACGACACAAATGGCTGAGGTTTGCAAAAGCTAAACGCTCTTTCTGTATACGCGATGAAACCTCATTCGATTTCTGTCCACTTGGTGAAATCTAACTGCCATGATAACAAAACTTATTTACTTCAGTTAGAGCTTTCCCTGTCAAGAAGAGGTTCGGTATTGAGCCAACTCAGCCATGCAGCAGCATTTTGCACTTTGGAGGTGCAAGGCGCATTCCAAACATTGCCACGCTGTTTTTCAGGCTATCTTAGAAAGCTTACAACTTACCTGGATCTCCAATCAGGAAAACAATATCGTCCGCGTATTTCAAGTCAGACAGTTTATTTCCTGGACAAAGATCGATGCCGCTATTCTCACACGAGACTAGGGCTATCTCAAGAATCAATTCAGTTACAGAATTGAAGAAGGGTGTAACGGGGGCAACCCCGACGAATCCGCTTTCTGTGGCGAATTCGGGTGAAAGATCGCTGTTAGCACGAACTTGGTTTCGGCTGTCCACATACAAGCATTGGAAGAGAAATAAACTTCTTTGGCACACCCCTCAGTGAGAGGCAGCTCCAGAGAACTATGTGGTCGGCTGAATCAGGCGCCGCTTTCAGACCAAGAAAGACATAAATTGTGGTCCTATAGATGTGCCTGTGCTCTGAGGTTTACCGAAGAGTAAAGATGTGGTCGATGCAATCATGGTCGGGTTTGAAACTGGCTTGATTCTCACGGGTAAACCTTTCATGAGCGCTGGATAATCGGTGGAGAATAAGCTCAGTGAGCAGTTTTGATGCGATACTTACCAAGCCAATTCCTCTGTGGTTTTCACAAGAGGATCTGTCACCACTCATGTAAATCGGCACAATCACCGCTTCACACCATTCCCCGGGAATCTGCCCACTACCCCAGATAACCCGGAGGAGTTTTGTCCACTCCTAAACCAAGGCCGCGCCTCCATCCTTGGTAAAGGGTGATGACAACTGATCCGCTGGAAAAGCAGCCAGTCACGAGAGACGTCCCCAGCTCTTCCTCAACTGTGTGAGGAGTCCTTGATAAATTCCCTCACCATGTGGCTCTGTGACATTTGGTACGAGGAGCGTATTTCGTTATCATGGGGCGAGTCATTGATTGCACTCATCTTCAAGATGACAGTGCGCGGTGATTGTGGTAATAATCGTGATGTCAGCTTAATGCAAATTATCACCAACTTATTGGCCTCGATTTTGCCGCGCCATCGGATACTGGCTCATGAGAAGAATACCTGCGAACGACAAACCGGATTCCGCCTAGGTGGAAGATTCATCTACCATATTTTCACTCTTCTGGAATTACCTGAAATGCGTCGCTTACACCGTTGACCGACAAAAATGATTTTCCTCGACTTTAAATGCGCTTTCGATTCAGTTTACTGAAAAGCTCTTCGCCGAAAAGGTCATTGTACTCTCATACTCTTGGCCGCGTAAGACTTTACGGTGAACTATCTAGTCCATTAGAAACGACCAGTGGTGTTCGACAAGGATATCCCATTTCGTCATTCCCATTCAACTTCGTCGTGGACAAGATAATGGAGAATGTCTAACGAACTCTTCAGGATGTAAGCGTTGGACTGGCAAATGGTGAAAGGTGTGATCTGTTTTCTCTGACGATCTTGTTTACTTGTTCGAATGCACGGAGCATGCTCAACGTGAACTAGGTAGATTCGTAGGAGCTGTAGCCCCATTCGGTATGTGCTTTACACCTTCAAAGCGTAAATTGATGTTGCATGACTGAATGTCAATGGCTCTGAGCCTTATACTTGATGGGGAGGTGTTAGCAATAGTCGACTGTTTCACTAAACCTCGGCAGCAGCGTGACGACGAATGATAGCACGGTTGTAGAGGTGGGCACACATATATCCAAGGCTCAAGCGGTGTATGCTGGATTGGAACACTTTTGATGCCGACTTGATATTTCGCCGAGGTTGGTAGGTCGTGTGTACTGGGTCGCGGTGCGCCCAGTTCTGTTGTATAGTTGCGAGACATGGAGACTTTTTACGGGAAATGTTCGTTACCTTGAGGTTTTCGACCATCGGTGTTTGCGTAGTATCGCTAGGATTGGTGGAATAACCGAGTGAGCAATGCTGACGTGAGAAATGGAGTGCTGGGCACCAGATCAGAGAATGTCCTATTACAGCGTATCCAGCTTGGTAGAATTCGTTGGTTTGAGCACGTGGTCCTTATGCCAAACCCACGTCTACCGTGCTGCACAGGACTATATATATATATATATATATATATATATATATATATATATATATATATATATATATATATATATATAATCTTCAGATAAAGGACAGTAATGAGTCATCGTGTTTGAGCCCTATCACGTTGCACTCTGTTGTTTCGGCTAGGTTTAAGTGCTCTGCCACTATTGCTTCAGAGTGCTGTCTAGTTTCTTCTCAAAGTTTGTCTCATTTTTCCCATCCACTGTGTCGGTCGGTAAAGGGTTTCACAGATCGGTCACGCCTCGATAATTGACTGCATCTTTCGGAGCCTCAATACGTGTTCTTAAGTACAGTTTTCATTCCTGAACTGTAGGTCCGGGCTCAAATCACCACGGGGTCATCACCGATACGCTTGTAAGCAGTAGGGAACAACCTAGTGGCTTCATAGTAGTAGTCCACGCAGTCCGGCCGCTAGGCATGTGGCAGCGCGTTCCACTGGTTCTAGTTTGGTTTCTTCCACAAATGTGCAGGGTAGACAGTCGGACCACCATATTCCAAACGAGGACGTACATACATACACCGGTCGGAAAGTATCCAGGAGCAGATGTCAAAATGAACGACGAATTGGGCCAAGTATTCTCCACGCTGAGGCGCAGGCTCCTCTTGTGTTTTCCGATTTTTCAGATTATAGGTCACGACAACTCCGAATTCTTTTTCCTCAAGAGTAAGTTAGTGTGAAACGCCTGAGGCTGCATTCTTAAGTGTCACTTGGTCTTCCAATCATCATATACGCGCATTTGTCTGTTTATGAGTAGCACCCAGGTGATCAACCAACTGACTGGTGCATGGAGATCCTCCTGTAGTATATCACGATCCTCTGCCGACCGGATAATTCGTCAGATCTTTAGGTCGTCGGCGCAAATAAGGCATTAGGATCGGAGGGTCTGTGGTAGGTCATTCACAAACTAGAAACAACAGAGGTTTCAGCACGGAGCCTTACAGAAAGCCACTACTGACCGGATATCACACGAACTAGGACTGCGCGACTCACGTAAAAGGTCCGCTCTACCTAGAAGTCCTCAATGCAGTGAAGCATAAGCCCGGCAATGCCGATAGCCCGGGGTTTCAGCAGCAGTTTGTAATGAGGAAACTTATCGAACGTTATACTGAAGTTCACATAGATCATTTCCGCGACACATTGCTCGATGTTGGCGCTTGACCAACTTACACAAGCAACTAGCAGGTTTATCAGACATGGCCTGTTTCTCTGAAAACCAATTGGAGACTGATTTCTTTTCTTCTTTTCCTCTTTTCTGCGATCTCCTCTTTCCTGGGGTTGAGCAGTTTTAACATAATTCGGAGATTCGCGACATCGCGGTACGAGTGTGCCTGTGCCGTAGTCGTCTTCGCCCCAGGCAAGTTCGCTATCAGAAAACACTGCTTCTTTAATGGCGGCGTTCTTCGTGGGCGACCCGCTGTCGATATCCAGTCTCCTTTGTTTTTATCCAGGGCGGTTTTCCGTGGATTAAGCGTAATACCTGTGCCACTGTCCTGTGCTGGCTTTGTCACTTCAGTGCTGAAAGCATTAGTATTAGTATCAGCGTCAATGGGGTCCGCGTTGTGGAGGGCAGGCTTCAGTAGTTGGTTCTTGCGTTGGCGGCTTTTTTCCGTTTTTGTGCAGTGATAGATGTCGATACTACTTCCGCTTATGTGACAGGGGCTGGAGTGGATACCAAAATCCCAGTATCAAGCTGCGGCGGGACAGTGGGATCACAGATTTGGCCTCTGACTAGGACACAGAGCCATCGTTCTCTATATTTCCCGCTGGCTACACGGGGACTGATAGTTCAATGCATTTGGCGCACGGCACTGTGAGCAGCAAAGCGGTAAGATTCTCCGGGGCCTCGTAACCTCTGATATTAACTTTGCAGCAGTCTAATTGGACATTCACACTCATCACATAGAAATACTTTGGCTCGAGGCCTCACAGTGTGGCGACATTCGAAGCACAAGAAGGCAACCTTTTCGATTTTAAGAGGCATTTGAAGTGTAGTAATAATCCACTGAGTGACACGGACACCACAATATATTGAACCAGTTGTGACGTTGAACGACCAGCTCATGTAGTGCTACTACTAATATATATAAAACATTGCACGAACGATTAAATGTGGAGTAAAAAAAGTTTATAACACCACAAGTAATAACGTGAAAATCCGTCCGCTTCTTTGTTTCGGAACATAATCACTAAGAATTTCTATTTTTGCGGGATACTAGTAAAGTGTAACCAGAAACCAGATAACTTTTATTCGGGGTTACTCTATTCAAAGCCTCAAATAACTGGTCACGTTAACTTCTCAACACGGTAAGTGTGAACATTGTATCGAGTTTTTACACCTTATTCTAGAAAATGGTATTATATGTTATGCTCACTCAACCTTCACCGTTTTAGCACTCAGACGCTGGATTAGCTCCTCAAGACTGTTATCAAATACAAGTAAGAACAGAAGGCCATTTTTTCTACATACAGCAAAATCCTTGTCGCGAAGTGTTCAGCTTTTCAGAATGCAATGAACTTTCCCATAGATGTATCCAATGGTTAGTTTAAACGTGATAGATTCAACATTGTGTGAATCACATATGACTGCTGGGTAATTGTAAGATTTCGGAAATAAGGGACTCGGATATTTCGTGGGTAGAGTCCGCGTACACGAGTTTCAGTCGATCCGCTAAAGTAAGTCATCTGCGACCACGGAGTTTAATATTTTTTTAATCAGATCTTGAAACCCCTAGAAGTGGTTTATCCCTAGCTAAAAATGAGGCTAGTTTAAATGAAAGGTATATGAAACTGTAACTCCGGGGATATTTATGTTTGGTAGAACTGTATGAATATAAACATGGAGAAAGTAGAATACATATGGGTCATCAAGCGTTCAGCCTAGTTCGATCAATGAACTGATACGGAACAAATCAAAACAACTGGGATGGGCGATGCGTCCCATGCTATCAGCACAAAAGTGGACCACTAAGGTAGACATCCGAAAAATAAGTGCGTAAATGATGATGGAGGTAGTTACTGGGACCTTACATAGTTTGGTTACTGGAGCAACTTAAGTACCGATCGTTTCTCATTCAGCGGCTTATGGGTAATTAGTAAATCGTTAGTTCTGTCTGCAGAGACGGATTTTGACCTCGGTTTTCCGTTACTCAGTTCAGCTGCGTTCCCCATACATCATATTTATCTATTTGATACGCACTAGGTGCAAATTTTAGGAGTGATAATTTTCCTTCCCTCTCATTTGATTCTGCTGTAATCTCAATCAATCTTTACTGTTCGTTTCGTGATTATGTATTTGAAATTCACTCATTCTAAACCAGTTTATCATTCGGAACGTTTTAAGGACGTCTCTTGAGGTGCCAGAGCTATCGAGAACGATATTTGTTGGAATTCCCCTTCAAATCTAAATGAGGTAAAAAAAGTGTCTCTGTCGCAGTTAGTCTGGGACAGATTTCCTGCGGGTCATGTGTTGTCTTATCTAGAGGATTCAATAACGTTTGTTCGTCGCATCCTCAACAATTATCTGGGTGTCAAAGTCACGTTCAGGTTTTTCATTTATATCAATTGTTCTTGTATCTAGCCGGGTTATTTCGTCTGCCACAGTAATTGCTCAATTTCGGCTGTCTTATCTTTTCAGATTGTATTCTTAGAAAATATATCTCGCATCGGTTTTTCGAACAGAGACTGTCATATTAGTAAACCATGTATAGAATGATCGTTTGCTTTCCTGGGAATTTGACATTTTCTGTTCGTGCATGATTGCACTTTGTGACTGCTTTATTTAACTTATCCTTCACCATCACCATCACCATCAGCTGTCCAGTTCCCGATCATCACTTGTACCATGATTCATTCAATCTTAGCGCTGGTGGAATCATATTTGTACGTACCTGTGGTGTTATTCAACCTCAATCGGCCTGGTTAAATTTACATCCGAATATATTGAGTGTTCAATGAATATTCTTACAACTTTCATCGTTTACTACCCTTTTCACGTGTCACATCAAACAACCGCTAGTGATTCAGTTTTGTCCTGATTGTGACATCGTTGTAACACATGAATTTGTACGATTAAAAGAAAGAGGACACAGAAGACAACGCCAGATTGATGGGCTTTAATCGACCACAAACGAGGCATACGAACTGAAGCAAGACAAACAAAATGTTAGACTATGCATACGAAATAAGAACGAGTTGTGAGTCAGAAACAGTAAAAATGTATGACAGCCGTTTTAATAAACTTCAACGGAAACTGTTGTATCACCATGTTATTGACACTCTAAACTGAGCTTCTCAATTCACCGAGACTAAGTAAACATACTGTACTCGCGTTAACATCCTACAAACAGAACACAGAATACAACTACAGCGCAATAGACACACACCACGAAAGATGCACAACACACGCAGCCTCGCAGAGCAGCGGCATGGTTAATCACTAAACACTACACCGTAACGCTTAGATCGGACCTCCTGGATCCTTAATCGTATAAATGTGACTGTCGGCTGGGCAGCAACTCGAACACAAACTCGGAATTTAATAAGATTAGCTGACCCGCTAGCTTAAAAAACCGCACACAAAACCGAACCGTAGGTTTTTTAACGACAACCAGAAAAAAAAAATAGCGAAATGTAATTACTCGGTAACTGAAGAGTTTCGTAGGGAAATATTCTGGTTGGAATCTCCGTGTTCAAATGTAGAAGAAAGGTACCTTTTCGGAAACCGGGTTCGCCCGAATAAAAACCGAATACGACTGTGGCGTACAGCGTGCCTGGATTTTGGGCATAGAAATAGCTTGGAATCGCGCACTTGTTGCTTATCCATTTTGTAGTTGCCCGAACCTTTTCCTTGTCTCTAATCTCGTTCAGGATTTTATGCTGTTTCCATGTCGTTGACACCTTGCTTTATTGCCTTCACCTACATTTAAAAATGAAGGCGTCTACGGGGCACCTATTAGCTAACCAAACAGCTTTGGCGGTACAGTGGTCTCCCTTCAAATTGCAGCCTCCCCGTAAGGAACAGTTGCTGTGCAAGAAAATGTCCTCCGAACCTCCACCCCCACCGTGCAGTAAACTCCACAGAACCGGGCAAGAGATACTTTCATTGGAACTTCACCCCGTCATAATGAAACATTTTAGGGTCATATTTATTTTAGAAAATCTTCCGAATGAAATGGGTTATAGCATGTTTTGCTAGGGATACGTTATAACTTAGAATCTGTAGACCACAGGGTCTGATGAGTTCTAATCGTGGCGACCAAATTTTATCTGGGTCAAAAGGCAACAATGACACAGACTTCAGCTGATTGGAGTGAGAGGGTTTCTGTTCCATGTTAAGAACTCGATAGTGTTCGCCTGTCAACGTGATCCAGCTGGACGTTCATCTACACCAATGCTGATAGGGAAACCAGTAACCATGATGCTTGTGTATTGTATTGTATTGAAGACTTCAGCAAGTTAACAGAACTCACATTTCAGCCAAATAGAGGGAAAACTGATCATTGACACTTTAAAATAGGCATGAAAATAGGTACTGGTTCAGCCACCGAGGTTAGTCCGAAGTTCCTCTCTGACTTTTATTTTGTCAACCAGAACACGTGCTTAACAAGGCTGTGTAGAGTTACGATAGATATTTATGCGGGATGGGATAAGTCTAAATTCGGTACGTGTGAAGGGATGCAAACGGCATGCAGATAAGTCACGGTACGGGATGGATGGGGTCAGCGAGAATCTTCTTGGCGAATTTTTCACAGGCTATGATGTGCAAATCGCAAACTTTGGAGATAAGAGAGCCCACGGAAATCAAAAAGACCAGTTTCTGATGAATGTTGAGATCATACATTTTAACATTACACGTTTAGTTCACAAATCGTACTCACTTGATTTTGGGGTTATGAAGTCGACACAAGTCAGTAATAATTATTCGGCTTCAGTTGTGTAGCCGCACTCGCATCAGAGGCCCATTAAGCAGGGGAGTTTTATCTCTGAGTCCATTGATACAAGTGGTCCAACTGAGTTGATCCGGAGGAGTGATTAATTATAGGACTAACCAGTGTCAGCCATTTTCAGAAAAAGCAAATTCTTCAGAAGAAAAACCCAATAAAGAAACAATAACAAAACGGTACGAGTTCACAACAAACGACTGTTATCCCCTGAGTCCTTCAACAGAATATATTCCAGTGGTTTGTAGCATCTAATCTGCATGTAAACATGATGCAGCTCGGTTTGAAAGGGGATCTACCCTTACAAACTCTATGGAACTTAAATTTTTACAGTTACAAAGCCGAAAGGTTTTAAGATCTCATCCAACTTTTGTAAGAACTAGATACGGTGTGGGTGTTTTTACTTTGATTCTACTAAAACCTATCAATGGTAAAAAAATGAGAACTTTGGATATTAGGGGATCTTTTTGGTTGAGTTTGCTTTTTAGAACATTTGGAAGGCGCAAGTGCATATTTTTAGTAAAACCATAACGTCAGCGATACTACTTATATGACTACTTTCTTTTAGCCATTTCCCACTCTGCATCCAGTATCTCCCAGCGATAAACAGTTTGAGCGATCCTGTTCGTTGCTGGGGCACTACTGCACTGTCAGATTATTTCCGTTCTAAGCCGTTCAACCGTTTTTTCAGTTTATGCTCATTCCGTTTCACTCGGATGATATTGAGTCCTCTTGTGAAAAGTACAAAAGAGCCGGTGCCCTTGATAGCGCAGCCATATTGCATGCTCAAATTATGCTTAGCCGGTTGGGCAACTTTCTTAGTGAATATGTACCAGTTGTGCAGGATTCTGACTGTAGCGTGGCTGTGCCAAGCACATCTTAGTTCATGAAACGGATAGCTGCAAGCTACTTCCTTCCTCAATATAAACGAAACTTTCGACCAAGCTGCAAAAACCCTCTATGTTGTCTCACTGGAGACGGTGTCAGAAAAGATCGCTCCATTTGTTTTTGCACACATGTTGATCAATACCTTTAAAAATTGGTGCTGATTGCTTGTCCAGTTTTGAGACGTTTTTCATAGAACCTCATCAGAAGGGACGGTTTTTTTGGGGAAAAATCATGAGTTATAATTTTAGTGTAGAAGTCGTTTCTACGTGCTTCTTTGTGTCGGCTGTGGAATATACGGGAACAGTGTTATAACCCGAACAAGATATCAGTCCTTGTCAAGCTTCCGTGGTCGTTGCTGCGTACCAGTTCTTTAAGAAGCAACTCAGTGATTGTAGGTTTTACTTTTCCTGTTGTACTAAGGCATCAGGACAGAAAAACTAACCATATACTGTATTGTTTTGCTACTGGATGACTAACTTGCTGCCCTAAACTGCACTGTGTTCTGGAAGTGAATTGGTGACGGAGATATACGTTATATCAAAAATCAGTCATATGTGACTGATGGACTGCTTGTCAGTGTAGTTTTTCTGCAACCGACATCTAGAAGATCAAACTGACCACAAATGGGTACCGTTTGTAACCTTTCAAAAGCTTTTATCTACGAAACATTTACACAAAATAAAAACACATTAAGCTAAGTAAAACCTGATCGGTACTGACGTTCTTTACTGCCACTGCTGAATTGCTAACAGACTTAAACTGATGCAAGCTTGCATTATGTGGTAAATGTCACATGATATTTTGTATCATCGGGTTTGTAACGGTTCATCACGTTGCTTTCAGCTGTCAGTGGAAAACCACGTGTTCAGTACCAAGTTAGTTCTACAAAGAATGATATCGGAATCCTCCAGTCGGATCGCTTATTCGTCGGAGTGTATTCTGTTACTGTGCTGATGGTGGTGTTAGTGAATACATCACCAATGGCTGTCAATGTTTAAAATACTATCTTCGGTGGAGTTGGAAGTACGCCCGTACTTTTGAACGGTGCTAGAAAGTCGTTTAATTTATTGTCTTATTACACAGTGAGGTTCATCCCCGACAACTAGTTGTCTGAAATTCCTATAAGGTTTTATTCACATCAGTTCCACAAATGATGCCCTGAATATCACTTATATTTTCCCGATTCGCTGTCGTCGCTGACACTCAGTGGATATCAGACAACATCGTTCGATTTTTATCACGTTGCTTTACTTCTCTTTTTCCGGTTTGATGCTAGGTTCTAAAAATGATGGTTGGAAACAATCTGAAAGACACACAATTACAACAGATTGTGGACAAAACAATCATGTTTGCGGACCACGATGGGGACGGACGCATCTCGTTCGAAGAGTTCTGTGACGTGGTCAGTGCATTGGATGTACACAAGAAAATGGTGGTGGATGTATAATTAAATCGAACGGTCTATTTTCCTTCGTCACTTTCACTCCACCTGTCCCATGCTCCCCTTCCCCACTCTCTTCCTTTGTCCATGGCTAACTGTCGAAATCTCCTCCCCGCTACACATCCACTACTTTTATTTTTCTCAGTGTGAGACCGTAATTCAGTAAATGCTTAAAATCAGTCGAAACCCGAACCATCGATCATCGTTCGCTGTGTAGATGGATTATCTTCATTCGTTAGCCGCCATTGGTCTTCGTCTGCTGCCACATATCGCATGTGACTTTTGTGCGTTGGTATTCGTCACTCACTCACTTATCTAATCTTTCATTCGTGTTGTATGCGCAGATGCCTAAATGTTTGATCTTCAGAACAACAGAAAAATCTTTGCTCTCATATTACAACTCCTTCCTCATCACCATTCTGGTCTCTCCCATGCTTACGTTTACGCACACCGTATTGTTCGTTGTCACATGATCTCACAAGAAGCCACTGTGTTCCTCCCTGGCAAACAACTCTTCTTTTTTCTGTGCGTTCACCGCCCTAAACGAACCCCCGTTTGTATTCTGTCTTTCAGTTCACCTTTCACTATCATCTTATCGAACAGCCTAACTGTCTGCCTGTCTACCTGCCACCTTACTCCATGCTATTTGTGGTCTATCAGACCTTTTGACCTTTCTCTTCTGTTGGTATTTACGCTGCGCTTCCTCACCGCTGAATTGGTACGCAGTTGTCTAATGCCTGCAGCTACCGTAAATTCAACACAGGTGGCCGACTGATTTAGCCAACTAAATGCTCGGTGGTTGCGTGCTTCGTATTTGCTTGCTTAGATGAGTAGTTGAATTTGTATATTTATTAATCGTGCCAGATGTCACTCACGTTATCCGCATACACATCTCAAATCACAATTTTCTAACCGCGTCCATAACTTCATGCTGCTTGACTTTCTTGAACTACCATCCTCTTTATCCGAGGATGACGGTTTATAACCACAGGCACTAATTGCGTGACCACGTGTATATCCGTATTTCTCCTCCTTCAGTCATTCTGTGTTGCACATGTCTGCTGCCCTCCCCCCTCTCTAGTCGTGGACAGTGTTCTCGCGTTCACTCTCGTCTTCCCTTCACATCAGTGGTCGTCCACTCACTGCTGTCGCACGGAGATGTGGATGTCGCGTCTGTCATACATATTCATCCATCCATTCACCCACGCAAACACTTCGTGTTGCGTATTGTGAAACGGTTGACGGTGTGTGTGTCTATATGTGGGAGAGTGTACGAATTTGTTAGTCTGTCTATTTTTAGCAGCTCCTTGACCAACTTCGTTATCTGCCACGTCGTCACTTTTTGTCTACTTATCTCCTTTGCAGTTTTCCTTGTTTGCCCATCATTTTCACCTGATCTCGGTTACTTTTGCTCACCCACCAAAATTGGTTCATTTTATTGTACTTCACTTTTGCTCAGCTCGTTCTTGTCAATGACCAGAGTCCGGAACTCCGTCGGTTCTACATAATCTGCTTCCAACAAGTTCAGGGCAGAAATTACTTAAGAGATGAACCTGCCAGTGCTCTCTGTTAGCCATGATGACTAGATTCAGTAGACGGTAGCCTGTGGTGTGATGCACTGACCGTTGATGGTGAAGTGGTTTAGAGTATTAGCTTACCACCTCGGAATTCAGAGGTTTGAACCCTCCCACCGCCGGTCACTTTGGTGGTAGACAGCAATCCAATGTCCTCCGATTCGTTACCTCACCGGGCCTATTGGTATCTTGTGTGGTTCTCCACCAATCCATTTTCTCAGGGTCAGGTTGCGGGTTATCTCTTGTAGTGCAAACGTGTAGTGAGAAATTAGTTAAGCGTCACACGTCTGGCTAACGCCACTGACCGCGACACATAGTGATGTGGCTAGGTGTCGCGGTCAGTGGCGTAGTTGCATTCGGATTCTTTCCTTGTCCTCTTAATTTCCACTTGATAATTTGACTTTTTAAATCTTTATCACCATGCTTCTATCCTTTTCGCCCTTTATTGGACGATGCCGGAAGGTAGAAACCGAAATCGGAGCACAGAATTGTGAGTTTAATGGTTGAACAGTGGCAAGTGTTTATCTGGCTCTTATGTGTTTCTTCTGTGAGTGAGAAATTCGTGTTGCTAATCGTTTACACGGATTCGAGTAAGAAAAGGTCATTATGATAAATGAGATCTACCCCTGTTGAAAGTGAGTAACATTCCTTTCGTTTTTCCCCATGCAGACGTGAACGCTTTGCCAAATGTACTACATAATTCACAGCGCATCACGAACCTTCCCATGCAGCGGTACAGTTGGCCATATTGGTTGGCATAGGGACGAAACGTGCCTAGGAATGCGTTCGTTATTGTCTGAATATATAAATGATATTTCATTGATGCATCGCTCTGGATTACCCTGCTCTGGAAAGATGAAACAGTGCCATCACGGCTTTGGGGTGCTGATACCTATTGGGAATTCCTGCGTGAGTTTTCTGTTCAACAAGGTCATTACAGTAGGATTATCTTTAGCGGTATGTGTGTAGGTTCAGTAAATTCGGTCTAGTTGGGATAACCACTAAGCATGTACCGAGTACGGTAGCTTTCGCTGCTATCATTAGAGGCTACCTCAATAGGAAATAATGACGGAGGACAAGAATATAAATTGAGTAATTGGAGAACCACAGATATCAGTACCAAGTCGATAAAAAAGTTTGTGAATACAAGAGCACCACTAACCGCGACACCCAGCCGTATCGTGCTATGTACATAACCATAGAGTAGGTGGGTCTCTTGAACCCGACCCAAGAAGTCTAACACGCCCCGCATGGCCAAGTCCACCGTTTATGTTTTTGATACCCTTTTTCATGTCATGGACTGGTCATTCTCGCTCATCTTTCAACCGTTGCACGCGCTCAGCAAACATTGCTCGCCGAGGAATCCTGTCAGGGGACATGTTCAGCACGTCTCCACTATCTTAGCCCAATGAGCTTAGGTGTTTGGTTCGTGAAACAGACTCTCCGCCTAACCTCAGCATTGTATATTCGGTGTTCCCACCATATTCGAGCAATGCTACGCGGACATCGATGTTCAGATACCGACAATCTCCGTATATCCCTCACCCGTAGTGGCCATGTTTCTAAACCGTACAGAAGCACGGGTCTTACTGCTGCGGCGTACACTCGACCCTTGATAGATAAACTGATATCATGTCGATGCCACAGGTGATTGAGGTTGGCAAAAGCCGAATGAGCCTTCCGTATACGCAAAGACACTTCATCAGATCTCCGATCTCCGAGTGAAATGCAGCTACTCAGGTAACAACTTATCTACCAGCTTTATAGTTTCTGTGGAAACTGAAAGGTTTAGCGTTTGACGGACCCAATCCTGTGACAGTATCTTACACTTAGAAGGTGCAAAACGTATACTGAACCTTGCTACGCAGTTATTCAAGCTGTAAATAAAAGCTTGCAACTTACCTGGATGTTCACTTAGAAGAACAGTTCCGTCCGCATGTTCAAGGTCAAACAGTTTTCCGCCCGGGTCAAGTTCAGTGCCATCACAATCACCTGACAAAGTTCTGTCCCTGAGACAATATAAATCACGAAGTTACCGAGGAAAGGAGAAGGAAAGCAACTCTGACCTACACCACCAGAATACCTCACTGTGGTCGAGGGTGGGTGTCTCAGGCTCTCGGTTTGCTACTCACCCTGAACGCCTTTTGAAACGCTCCCAAATATCCGGGCATCCCAAAAATCTGACGAGGAAGTCCTACATACTGCCTTTTCATGACAGAGGAGTTTTCACAAAAGTATGAGGGCGAGGGCGAATTCTTGCCGCTCTCCACCGGGTAACTAGTCTAGGGGAGATGGCTTAACCCTGATTCCAAACCAACGGTGGATGGCGTATGAGGCGTAGAACACTAAGCTCATCGGCATCTGTGGCGGAGGGGTGTACTGGACACTCAAGATATTTAGTCTCATCCGAAGAGCGTATGAACCGGACAATCAGTCACAGGCTTCCAGAGGTTCCTAAAAGAGGCGAATGAACCGCACAGTTGGTCGCCGGTTGATACGGACCAAAGCTGCTGCCTTGCAGGACGCGCTTGCTTGCGCAAAGGTTAGAGGTGCATCCCCGGATGAAAATGTCTACTCTTGACTGGGCGACCGAGTAGTACAGTAGCCCACAACGTCAACAACTGTGCAGCTGGTGGATATCCCATAACACGATCGCTAAGCACGTCAAAAACACGCTGCCGCTGATGTCCTTACACCATACACACACGTTGATTTCTATGATTGCACACTTCGTCCACGCACATTTTCATATTCTTCAGGAGCTGCAGCCAGCCGTACTTGCGGTATTGCCTCTGAGGTCAGTCCTGGGCTTGTCCTCTCGCGTCCTCCGTCTAATATCCAAGTCTCACCGAGTCCGCTTACACCAGCTGATGCTCTACTTCGCCCTAGGCGTTCTCTTAAAATGGCCAAATTTAATGTGCGAACGCTGATGCGTGTAGAACAACAGGCGTGTTCAGCTCGTACGCTTAAGAATCTTGCCAACCATGTGTTGTATTCAAGAGACTCGCATCTGTGAGCCCGGGTCGGCTGTTCTGTCGATGCTTCCATTCAATCCTACTGCAAAGATTCACTTGCGCTTGTCTGGGGAACCTGAGGCTGCGGCTGCTGGTTTTGCTGGCGTAGGTGTAGCTCTCAGTGAGAGGGCTGAGGCTGCTGTACTTAACTGGATCCCAGTTGATAGTAGGTTGTGCGCAGTGAGACTTGGAGATTTGTGCAAAGCAAGAGAACGCCGTCCCGATAGATGCAGCTTGTCGTCTCGGTTTTTGCCCCTTCAAATTGCAGCCCAGATGCAATCAAAGAGGTGTTCTACTAAGTTACACGGCTTCGTACGTGAAGTAAAGGGGAATGATATCGTGTTATTAGCTGGAGACATGAATGCTAGAATTGGTCGGCTGTCCTCGACCGAAGCGCATTTGGAAAGTCCTTTTGGTATCGATTCCTGTCGCTCAAAAAACAAGGAACAGTTGTAGGCTCTGTGTTCAGATCGCCGCCTGTTTCGCACCAGTAAGAAATTCAGGCGTTCTGATCACCGGTATGCCACGCGGCGTCCGCCCTCTTCGATTCAACGATGGACCCAGATAGACCATGTAGCAATTAGCTACAAATGGCGGGGCTGTATACAAGACTGCAGGCCGTACTGGAGCACTCCCTTTGACTCCGACCACTCAGTCTGCACTAAATTGTCCATGTGCTTCGGTGGGCATAACAAGCTCACGATGCAGCAGCAGTTAGATTGCAATATGCTGTCTGATTCGTCTTGTCTCTCAACTTTCCGAAACGTTCTAGCTGAGAAGCTAGGATCAACGCCACCGAACGCCTTAGATTCTGCTGGTATACTAAGTTATGGCCTGACCTGTCGTGTCGTTACACCCTGAATTTCCGCTGAGTCTCTGCGCCTTTTTGGTGCACACCAGTCCATCCCGCCTGATATTGAGCATAATGAAGCAGTGCTCACAAAGAGGCGTGAACTCAGTACAGATCTGCATAGGGATCGTGAAATCTGGTGTTTCAAATGTTCGAAAAATCCCACAGAACATTGAGGACAAAACAGCGTGGCGAACAAGCTCGTTTTCATTTATTCGTACTCATACCAATACATTACATTGAATATGACTCAAACCAACAAAGGGGATGATCATCCAAATCTGTCTGTGCACGTGTGTGCGCGTGTGTATGCATGTGAAGTTGTGTTTCTCAAAAGGCATCAGAGCTGGAACATGTTGCAGCTATGGGTTATTCTCGCGAACTGCTTCATCTCATCCGAGTCACCCGTAGGAAAACATTGAATGTGAGCGGATCGATCTATGAAGCTGACGGTCCACCTATCCACACTCTGCAGCGACGTCTCGTACGCTTAGTGGTGCACTTTCAAGCACAGTCTGGCTGGCTTTCGGCGTCAGTTTCTCCCGTAGCTGTTCTGGAACACGTTCCGCGGTACGTTTCGACAGATCCTCCTCCTGAAGCGGAGGTCCGCAAGAAAATCCAAACCCTAGAACCTCACAAAGAGCCGGGTTCCGATGGCCTTTGCACAGCCGTAAAGATGGTGTAACGGGTCACGTTAGAAAGCTTCCGGATTTGTTCTCCAACGTCAGGCTCCCTCAGGAAGTCCCCTCCGTGTGGGCGAAGTCGATCGTTGTTTCCACCTTGTGAGCATAAACGATATCTGCCAAATCTGAAATAATTCAGAAAAGGGCAGAAAAGTGGTTAAACTAGAATCAGGTCCAACCACTGGGGTTGTTGCTAATTTCCTCTGCGGCATTTACTTTTTTAAGAACACGCGCTAAATAAGGCACTGTGGAGTTGCGATAGATATTTATGCGGGACGGGATGAGTCTTAACTGGAGGGATGTGAACGGCAAACAGACAAGTCATGACAAAGAGAATGAGCGGGGCTCGCAAAAATCTCCATAGCGAGTTTTTCGCATGTAAAGTTGTGTAGACCATATAGTTTGTTGATGAGGCAGGCTATAGACTGGTGACAGCCAAACTGCGATGTAATGAATGAAAACATTTTTCAGGCAGACGGGAGAACAACAGTAAAATTGGTAGAACACACTGGCGGGAAAAGAACTGATGACAGCATGTTTGACATAAAACTGCCACAGTCTGTGGATTTGAAAGGTGAGCAGACTCAATTTCCTTACACCGGCCAGAATTTCGGAGGATCACTGTTACTTGGTGCTTATGGTAACACCTGAAGGAGTTAGTTCTGGAAATGAAGACAGTGCTAATGACCAATTGTTCATCGGGATGAGGAGCTCCTGTCGTTGTTCCGTTGACTGAAATTTTTTTCTTTTCTGATATCATGCTGATACTAGTTCCAAGTATCCGGTCCAACCAAATAAAATCTTTTTTCGTCAACAAACTAGACATCTTTTCATTTTCAAATTCTTCTTGTTTTGGCCCATTATAGGCGTTTCTCTTTATGCAGCCGTGTGGGAGCAATATGTCCTTTCATTTGTTTTGTATTTTATCCACGGCGCAAATTTCAGCGTCCTTTGTGACGTTTGTTTCAAAACTGATTCCGATCAAAGCATTCAACGTCGAAATGCAGCATGTTTTCGGAGGTTGGACGAATAAATCGGTGTTCTTTCGATTTCGTTACTTTTTTGGGAAGACCCATTCGCGTTTCAGGTGCACATCACTTGTTACATTCGTAATACCTAAATACGACGTTTTTCGATCTCTTGCATCTCCTTGCAATTTCATACAAACTGCATCCTATTCGATTGAACGTAGATACTTCGCCCTTCTCGAAATCTGTTAGTTACTTTCTGCATGCAGTGCGCCGACGGAGTTCGGTGCTAATTCTGTAAAGTGATAAGATGATATTACAGTATGTCAAGTTTCTAAATTTAGAACTAATATAGTATGCAAGCGCGAGTAATCTGCCGCGGGGTTGGTGGTGGTGGGGGGAGGAGTTACTGCCGTTCGATCTGAAATCACACAAACACGGAAAAGTTCACGGACTCAGCTCGGTAATTGTCTCATCGGGTTCCACACTTACATTAATCAAACACCAATATGGCTGCCTTCAGCGTGACCGCTAAAGTTTGCTGCGAAAAATCAAAAGGTGAAGTTAATATAATTAGTAACTTTCAATGGTCAAGGTAAAATCTAGGGACAATGTCCTAATGAATACCAATGAGTACGGGGATCTTTACCTGCGTACTAACGATATCACTTCGACTGAACGCCATGCTCAGTGATCACAAGCCGTCGAAGACCCCCAAGTTGAGCTGCAGTCAACACCAGTTTCCAAAACCACTGAGTCTTTAGCTCGTTTCTGCAGACGGGATTCAGCTTATCCCAGAGTTATGATCTCTGGGTAACGATTCTTTGAAAAGCTTAGAGCTAGCTTTATCTTCGAAAATCTGGTGTTGCAACAAATGTCTCGGATTCCGGTTGACAGGAAAAACACACCAGTGTTCCTGAGGTGAAATATAAGCTAGTAATTGACCAAGTAGAATGGGAATCTCGAAAGCCTAGCTGTGATATTCTCAATACTCGGACTGATAAAGCGTTTCACAATCACTCCAACCCAGAACTATGCAAACCGAAATAGGAAGAAAGCCAAGACTGTGGAACTGAGCGTTAATTCTGTTGCAGAAAATATATAAGTATTTCAAGTCAAGGAAAATAATTGATAGGTCACAAGTCGACCAATCACAGCGAGCCTTTGTTGCACTTGTTCACCGTGATTCATACCGGTTGGCGTCCCTCGGCGTGTATGGCCACGAAGCTGTACCGGGCCGTATCCCGTGTGACGCCCGTTGAACCACCACAACCTTCTTCCTTCAAGAGCTCTTCGTAAATTTGGGTCACCCGTCGTGCTAATCTTCGAAATGGGGCTGGTGGCTGTAATTGGGCCTCTTCGTTAGTCGTCTCTGCTGGCGAAACAGAAGGGTCGCGGACTTTAACGCAACCGTCATTTGGGTCCTTGGTCGACACTTTAAAATTAGTTTGGCTGAGAATTGCACTGACCGCAGATCGATCAAGTTGTCTTCAGATGATTCTGCGAATTGGTCGAGGTTAGTTGCCACAATAGTTTGTAACATTGCTGGAATCAAGATACATCAGCAATGACCGCAGTCTACCGAACTTGCATAGAACAGCGGGAATCTTCTTGGTGGTCGTATGCACCGCGTTCCGGTATTGCAGCTGGAAATTGCCTTTAAGTCAGACAAGATTCTTGGACTGGCTGATGCCAGTACGCTTTTCACGGAGCGCATCAAGTTCTCTGCTGCAACACTGGATGATGGGTGGCGTAGTGTCATGCGCAGATGCCGACATCCGATCGTGTCTGGCCCACTTTTCAGCTCCGTAGCACAAAATTACGACCCGTTATTGGTGAGCATTACTTGACGAATACTGTAGTGGCATTCAACCTTGGTTATTTTTTAAAAACGTATCAGTGTTTATCTGAACTCGTGCCACCAAGCGCGATAACCACTTGGCCGTTCTCATGGCTTGTAGGAAGCATTACCCTGGTGATCATAATGGCACATTGGATAGTGCCACTGTAACGTACAGGTGGTTCAAGCGTAGTGGAAAGGACTAGCGAAAGCACGTAGTAAGGAAACAGTCTGGTAAGGTTTAATCAACCTTACAATACCTTTCCGACTAAAGCATTTTCGTGGCAGTTGAATTACGAACGAAACTTTTGGTGTAGTTGTCAGAAACACCTCCGGATATTTTGATTAGTACCTATCAGCACCAAGATGTGGCATCGGCCAAAGAATGGGTCAGAGAAGTTGGTATGAACCCTCTGTCATGCAAGGTAACTTTCGGGCCATGGGTTCCAGTTGTTTGACCTCAGCTGAACTATGTGCAAACATGCACCGTAATTCTTTACCGTAGTCCAGATGTCCGCGTTCAACTAGGGCCATCAACACACACACACATGTCGAGCCAGTGATTTCATTTTCTCCATGTCCAAGTGGCCGTTGTGCAATTCACCCAAAATCGACCTACCCAGTGGAGGTGGTATGACAGGTCGGTCACCCCGTCAAAGGACTCATTCGGGTTGGATACTGAATTCCTCTAGCAGAACGAAGAACTGAGGGAACTTGCGCTTCGCTTCGGGTTGCCATCCCTTCCTGATCGCCGGAATCGCTGATGAGTGGTGGCACTTAGTATGGTTCCGTATTTCTTCCCGCGACACAGGTGAGGTCGGTAAAATGAAAGGGCACTGTTCTGCCGCTGTGATTCTTGAGTATCGTGATAGAAACTCTGTCTGTTGGATTGTCTTGCAGCGTCGATGCAGAATATCACAGGTATGGGTGGTCGTTGCAATGTCCTATCGCTGATACCATGTAGTCATGGATTTTTCTGGGTTATGTAGGGACTGAAGAGCTTGGTATTTGGTGAAAATCGTAAATTGCACTCCAAGTAAGTACTTATGAAGTTAACGTACCGCTCAAAAAACGACCAAAGCTCCCTTCTGCGACTGGGAGTAATGCCTCACTGCAGTACTGAGAAGACCCGAGATGCAGATTACTGAGCATCCATCCTGTTCCAGAACTACTCCCATCCCCACTTAAGACAAGTCTGTGATGAACATGGGTCATCTAGATGGTGCGAATAGGGATAGTACTGGTCGGTCGATGATATTTTGCATAAGACCGCTTAGCGTCTTTTACGTTGTCTGTCCCACTGCCATACATCGAACGACTGGACTAGGAACAAAGGCAAGGCTCGTGTCGAAAGTTCGGAATGAAGCAGGAATAGCACTGTAGGCATCCCAGAGTTGACCCTAAGTGTGCCTGATTCCTGGGTGACTCAGTTCCAATCACCGGTTCGAGATGACCTGGATCGGAGTGGTATCCATTTGCAATAATGGTAAAATCGGGGAAATCCAATTCCGTGATACAGAATCAGCACTTTGTAGCTTTGATTGATACTTATCGACCCACAAGCATCTCCAGCGGTCTTTGCAGTCGTCGTTCATGTTCATGTTTGTATATGAGAATTGTATTCACCCGACCAATGGTACGTAATGGAGTGGCTCGTACCCGGGCTTTGCTTACTGGGGGAACGAGAGGGACAGACAAGAAGAGCAAGAATTTATTCCTTCTCATTTGGTTGCTGCTAACTCGTTTATAAACAAAAGAGTGTATGCGCTCATTGGCAGATAACGTGCCGACCAATCACAAAACGATTCCGCTGTATCTACTTGATCTAACCGCCGAGGTCCGGCTTTATCTGATTGGTTGGTACTGTATCCCGAGTTCGATGATGATAAGGAAGGCACGCTCGTGCAGATGAAAGTGTATTCAGTACGAACGCACGGCAGGCGCTAGTACAGACAAGCAAGTGGAAACGCAAATACATAGTCAAGTGCATGAGTCAGCGCTGTTTGCAAGTGTACACTCGGATTGGACCAAGCAAGGTCGCTCAAAGAATAAGACGGTCTCGTTAGTCAGTGCTGTCCGGGACAAATCACGACTAACGTCAACTATGTACGTGTGTTTACGACTGCAAGCGTGTGTGCATGAGTGTGAGATGCTTGGATCAAGTGTATGCAGTGTATGTGCGTACTAGAATATCTGTCTAAGCATATGCCTGTTTAAGCCGAACACAACGTCATCTCTCCCCTGTCGAAGAGGGAACTCCATGGCGCACGATAGGGCGATGCAGTCGTTACGGTAAGCTAGGTATTTTTAGCAACGGTGGCAATAATAACAGCAGCAGTAAAAGTAATCGTAGGACCAGAAACTGAGCGCAGTAGCAGCAGTAGTAGTGACGGTAACTGAAGCAGTAGTTGTCGTAGCAGTTGCGGGAGCGGCACTCAGTAGTGGTAGTAGTAACGGGATAAGCAGTCGCAGTAGTATCAGTTGTGGCAGTATTCGTAGTAGCAGTAGCAGTATGCGTGGGATGAAAAAATGCACGATAATTATCCGGGGCCGACCGTAATGAAAGATAAACATAGGACACGCGAGAGAAAAAGGGGAACACTTGAAAAGCAATGACCAACACAAACAGGAAAAGAAACATTATCAACGGAAAATTTGCCGGAAGCGAAAATGTAGCACACCGGTTCAAATAGTTCACATTTGTAAGTGTCAATAAAGCCTCCGGTCACTTGCATTTTACCATTTAAGGTAGTAGACTCCATCTGGTCCACTTAATTTCGCTGATAAACTTGCAAGTCGGTCTTCAAAGCATTCTCGCCAAGTTCCGATGCATAATATTCATGGATTTACTGTAAATGGTGAGTCCTTCATAATTATTTCTCTGGCGCTCCGTACAAATCCATAACACGGATTCAATGCCCACAACGCCAGTGCTGTGTTTGCTATTACCGGAGAACACAGTACGCACTAAATACGTTGATTAGCGCATCAGTAAGCGAGCAAGCACGCAAACAAGTGAATCATCGATAGGCCAGCGCGTACAGTACATGAGATCGAGTGTGGTCAAGCAGGGCCGCTAAGCAGCAACGAATCAACGATCGCGTATGACTCAGGGCCAAAGTCTGATTAGTAAGAGCTAGCCGTTCCTTGCATGGGTGAAGCCACAGTGATGTGCGTACGTGAGTGTATCCGTGTGTGATAGTGGCCGATATCGAACGTCCGATCAATAAGTTTGCCGGCATTGTAATGACGCAGTCAGTAGTCTGACCAATAGTAGGACCACACAACAGTAGTTCATCGCATTAGCACTTCAAACCCCCAGTTTTTGCTAGAACACGCTGGCTTGCACCGGACAAACTTTAGTCGCTCGAGCTGAGTTTGAGTACATGCTCGAGTTAGGTATTATTCGAAAATCAAGTAGTCTTTGGACATCACCACTGCATGTGATTGCCAAGAAGTCAGGGGATTGCCACTCAGGTGGAGATTATAGAGCCCTCAATTATGGCACTGTTTCAGATAGGTATCCCATCCAACTTAATCAGGATATCACGGTCAACATGAACGGTGCTCGTGGATTCTCAAAAATAGGTCCGGTACGTGTTCATCACCAGATCCCCATCGCAGATGAAGATATACCTAAGTAAGCGGTAACAATACCCTTTGGTCTCTTCGAATTTCTATGCATGCCGTTTGGTCTACCCAACTCTGTATAAACCTTTCAGCATTTCATTGATCAGGGTACTAGAGGTTTAGATTTTGTTTTCGCCTACATGGACGACTTGCTAGAAATCAGCGGATCTGCAGATTTTTTGTATTTATGTTTGTGTTCGTATTTGATCAGACTTTTGCGTAGACCAGCGTCCGCATTTCAGTCAAAAAGGATTTGTACTTTGCATCTCATCGAATCAGTGGGATAAATAAGAATGATTACATATCAAAATTGCCAAGAAATTCCGCCGATGCAAATAAACAGAATCTGCACCAGTAGCTTGAGCGCTTGTCCGCACATAGTATCACCACGAATGCGGACAAAGTATTTCTGGCCTAACTTTAGTTGAGCTTTCAAGCCATATGAATAGTGAACGCGGTATTCGACCCTTGGAAGAAAAGGTACAGACCATTCATGGATTTCCGTTACCCGCTTCACTAGCAGCCGCTCGTCGTTTCAACGGGATGGTAAGCTATTGTCGGCTTTTCATCCCAAACTGCACCCACCTAATGCAGCCTCTGACAGATTTACTTCGAGGTGCTACAGGTGGTTTCATAGAATAAACTTAGGATGCTAAAACTGCATTTGGTGCCCTTGAAGACGCTTTAGCTTCTGCTACTTTGCTGGTCCATTTCGACGTGGAAGCTCAGTTGAGCGTAGCCACCGATGCTTCTGACAAAGCGATAGATGCGTGCTGCAGCAGTGGTCTATAACACAATGGAAACCACTAGCCATCTTCTCTCGTTGTCTCCTACCAGCTGAAACTAAGTATTCTACTTTTAATCAGGAAATAACTGTTGTTCACAGTACTGTTAGACACTTCCGACATATCTGCAAAGGATGACCATTCATCATCTCTACCGATCATAAACCACTGACGTATGCTTTTCACAGTCAAACCGATGAAAGCTTACCACGTGAGTTGCGTCATTTAGACTTTGTGGCACAATTTTCCAGTGATGTTCGTCTCGCATCATAGGCCGCGAAGCTTTGGCTGCAGCCCAACGTTCGGGATTGGATTTCACAGATCCAAGCCAGATCGCATCACTAAAACCTTCAGATTTTCCTTTAGCCACCTCCTCGGGTTCGATAATGTGTGACACAACTTTGCCACACCCACGCCCCATTGTACCCACATTTTGGCGCTGCATAAATTTCTACATTTTACATAATTACCCTATCCCGGCGTCCGAAAAACCAGCAAGCTGGTTGAAGATGAGTAAATCTAGCAAGATGCTCAAAAGGGTATTAGTAGTTAGGCTCGTTCGTGTGTTCAGTGTCCACGGTCGGAGGTAAGTGCGTTAAAATTGATATGGATAAAACGAACCGAATAATAATACATATAATGTGAATAACGATAAGTTTTTAAATGAGAAAACTAATTTCCACCATGAGTAATTAGAAGTGAGTGAAAACCACAAAATGGGAAGCAGAAATATCTTTGTACTTTTAAATGGTCTCCGAAATTTAAAGATTCAAGTCGGCCACCTGTCTGTTCGTGCAGTTAATTTCCTGGAAGCAAACCAAGTGCGTGCCGCCGGCGAAAAACGGAGTGATCCAAAATGAAGTCGACGGAAACCTCCGAAAATTCAGTTCAGTTGGACGTTTGCAATAAAAAAAACGGTGTAGTCGAGAACAAGCCCCATGCAAGATAGTAGAGAAAATAACTACAAAACAGTGCTCAGAATATGGTCATTGTCTCAGCACGATCGGAGTCACTACAGTGTCAGCCGAGCCAATTAGGTTCACACAACAAAAACACTGGGCAGAAGAACAGCCACAATGTCCACAGTCACAAAGAGATGAATGGTGCGAGAAGCATGATAATAACTTCGGTAGTGTGAGCATGACAGTTGTCCATGCGATCGACCGCACATACCTTACCATTCAGAATTATCGTGCTTAGTTATTTCAGATGTGTCTTCTTCGCTTTGCCTTCTCTTAACGTAAAACACTTGAGGCTCACAGGTTCTCGTCAAGTGCTCTCTATGGGCTCAGGCTATCAGGAACTTCCGGAGCTCTGACTGATCAGTGTTTCACAGAAGACCTCCCGAATTTCCAGAAATATTAGGAACACACTTACCGGCAGTGGTCAAACGGACATCATGGTGGGATATAAACCGTTCTGTCCCGGACCTGAACCCTGCTTTCGCCGCGGGTCACTCGCCATCTGGCAACCTCTAACTGAGTGTGAGCCCCTTCCTACCATTATCTTATGATAAAACGGATGTTAATGAAAGGGCAAAATGTAAAATATATTGGAAAAACCCCTACTGATATTTGTACCCTCTCCACTGGTCTGATCTTGGAGAAATGGCTCACATTTTTCCAGGAACAGTCTCCTGGATTCCCGGACGTGAATAAACGTAGTTGCAGCCAAATGACTTTTCCAACTGAGAACATTTTCAAGTGCGTGTGGTTCGCATATATTGTCAGGTTCAGATACTATCAATAAAAAATGCTTCAAAAGATACGCAATGGAGAATATTTTGAAACGAAGATTCAGAATCCACTAATTTGCACTCCAACTGATGTCAGTTTGATCGGAGTTAACGATTTATTGGATTTCAGCAAACCGTGAGCAGCAGATCTGACTAAGGGGGAAATATCGAACAACCGTGATGGCGTAATTGGTACTGGAACCAAAATCCTGATTCGTTCTGATCCGTCCTGGTTGCTCTAGGAAGAAGAGCTTTCCACTTTCGAACAATCTCAATTTATTGCTGGAAAGTATATTATTCATATGACATATATGCTGATCATAACCAAAACCTTGAATTTAATCTAATTGGTCTACTGATAGATTTAACCGGCCCTGCTGGCTGGTTTGTATGGTTGCGCCCGCATTGGTTGATTCGGCTGTGATCGGCCCAAGCAAGTGTTAACCGCTGATTCGTCTATTGGTCGCTGGACTGGCTCTACCCTTGTCGTCGATTCTGACCAGCCGATTACGTGCTGTCTGCTCCGCTACCTCCAAGCTTGTGCTTGATTTTGGATGGGCGCTGGCATGCTGTCTAACGGTGATGTACTGGATCCATTACCTCACAAGATTAATTTTATAGATAATAAATAATTCCACTTCCGTTTTTCGCATCTACAAATCCACGCTATAAACCCAAATCAAACAGATCACCTTCCACTTAACGTATGAGCTGGTAAGATACGGCTTTAGGATGCGATAAACTCAAGCGAATTTTTCATTATCTGTAGGATTCAGTCTCCTCATGCGAATGATAAATTCTATGAATAGTATTATTTTGAGGAGAGACTTCAGTGGGATTCATCCATGTCATTGAAATTTACACAGCCTTGTTTACATATTGCACGCGTGTATGAAGTTCGTCTGTATCAACTTGCCTGACCCAATCGGCACATCACACCAGCGCTTGGATCAACAATGCAGTTGCTTATCGTGTTCAATTTCGGTTGACGCACTTTTGATTATTCTTGGTCATGCATTTTATCTCTAGTTATCGCAGTTCCTGCACATACTTTCTCACAGCTGTATGGTGTAACGTTGACTTTCATACAGACATAAAAATTCACCAGAACACTAAGAACTATCTTTGAATGTGTGGTGCGCTATCATCTAGAGAACTGGAATATGATGAACGAGTTTGAGGAGCGATGTGCTCCTGCAAAGCCAGGTGAATATCGATGAATCACAATCCCGAAACCGTTATTCAAGTGATGATAATGTTGACTATGTCGAATCAGTAGTAGTTAGATCAGACGTATATCAATGAACTTTATTCATATAAAACATTAGGTGGCTGAGATGATCCATGTCTTTGTTATGTTTTAATACTAAATTTATTATCGATAAGCATTTTATATTCTGTATAACAGTGTTTTGTGACCGAACATCAAGCATTTCCACAATATACCACATAACGCGTCGTTTTCTTCCCTTACATTTCGGACCGATCTCTGCCCCTGTTTTGTTGACACCCACTGGTTCCAGTTCGAAGAATTTTCTGCCTTCAAACCACCTGGGATCACTGACACCGAATAGGTCATTTACATAAGATACGCGGTGGTCATAGCCGATTCCTCGCACGCAAGCTTATTGGCTCAATTATTGTTCATGAGCTACTCTTCTGGCTAGTTGGTCTAGTTGCAAAGCGATTGTCTCTTGTCGGTTCAGAGGACAGTTGACAGTTGATTGGTCCTTCGGTCCTCTTCGATCGCTCCAATGACCTCCTCCATTCAGGACAGGCAGAGCATTGTTGGCTGCCCGCCAAACAATCGTGCTATATACTAAACTAACCAAGTCATCTGTTAGCTATGTGCCAGCCTATTCTCTAACAACTCCGATACTTTAAGGGTAGTTAATACCATTTTACTCTAAGTGTTAAGTTAAATAAAGACAGTGTGAGGTTATTGGCAGACACATCGCCCATAGACGCCCTGGCTTATTGAGCAGAGAGAACATCTTCGCCCGACCAGTATAAAGGGTAGGGTTGAACCTAGCGATACAGAATCGAGGGCAGAATTGAGGCCAGCAAAGTGAAGCGATGTACCAAGCAGTAGTCTGCTTTTGTATGAACCAACCGGAGCCGAACCAAACAATCTGGTTACAACCAGATTAACCAGCCAGAAGAACGACTTATGGATAAAAACTGGACCAATTCTTTTTTGTGAAACGTTTTGGTTATACGTGCCGCTGATTTTGTATAAACTGCCTGTTTTTTATCAATAAAACGAGATAGTTTGAAAGCAGAAAATTTTTCTTACTAGAACCAGTGAGACAGACTACAACAGACAGTAGCTAAGGTATGGAGATGTGATTAACCATAGACTGCTGGAAATAAAACTTGGGTAGCAACAGTGGGTCTCCTTCTCGTGACTTTGAGTTATAAATTGATATACAGTCTGATCATCATCTGTACCGAAATAAAGCAATATTTCCAATAAGATATTATTTAAAAACTGTAATATCTTGCGGACTGGGGTTCACAAGATTCGGCCACTGGATGGTTGCAGGTACATTGAAATATACGTGATAGTTGGATTTCTGCAATCGAACCTTTTCTTTGTTTACACCACTTCCTTTTATAGCTCTCTTTTTTCTATATTGGATCATTATTTTGATTAATTTCACTTCGGTCTCGGTAGAAGTGCGAGAGAGAGAGAAATAAAAACCGCGGCGCAGAAATACGATTTTATTGGTTGAAAGAACTGAACTGATCAAACAGATCACGATTTATTATATCGCTAAATAATTTGTCCCACTATAAGTTAGGAAGTTGAAAAACTTCATCAGTGACAAAATGATGGGAATCGTCTCATTTCGCACAAAATACTAATCCATACACAGACTGGGGAACGGGCTGCCTAAATGCTGGCCAGCTTCTTAAAGGTAGAAAATCTCAAGTTCACAGACTGTGCCTCCGTTCACATTGTGCCAAAGGAAAATTCCAAAAGGGAAAAGGCGTTAACCTAATAAAACAACCATTCCACGTCTATGGGTCAAAGCAAAACTTGGCAAGCCGTATGTGATACACAAGCTTCGATTTTGATAGGTTAGGATCTATTTTTATACAAAATAGATCTTCATTTTGTGAATCATGGGATCCACAAAAAAAACTTAGTGCATCCTAGAAAACGTGGTAAATGAGTGTACTTTGATGCGTAAGAATCGATCGACAAGGTGTTAGAAACACTTGAACCTACGCAGTGTTGCTATATCAATGAACGTAACACATCGAGGGTAAACGCGCTGCACTAAATAGCTTCGTTTGCATTTCGTGTATTTCTCGTACCGGTACTGTTCTAGTACCACGATATATGGAATGCAGTCTCGCATTTGACCACCAGCTCGAGTCTTCTCTACTCACACGTTAGAGAGGACTTTGTTGGGAAATAGCTGTGAGACCTCATAGAAGACACGTTCATTAGTCGCAATCGAAATTCCTCTATAAAACCATGATCTGAAAATCTCAGTATGACCGTTGGTACGACCTATTTTATTTTACCACTCCAAATCGTCATCCCATGTTTCTCTGTTCGCAGTTTCTGACTGATCAAGTGCAATTGAATCTATAACCCTGTCATTCTGCAGCGACAACAGTCTCGCATACAATAAGCTTTCAGTTATCGTCCATCAAAATCAAACATTTTTGTGCGAACAAGACGGGCACAAAAGTCATATGGATAGCCCTCTCCAAAAAGCCCGCTTAATTTGCAACGCAGACTAACGAAAATTTGTTAAATTCAGTTTGCAAAACCCTGAAACCTGGTGAAGTAAACGAGAAATGTGGGTTAAGCTATCAGAGTGAAATACTGGAGTATGAACTTTAAAAACTGTTTTATGACTTTCTCACACCGTGGTGGATCGTACAGATCGCATACCTTTCCTGATTGGATCGATAAAATGGTCAAGGTGAAACCGAACTACAATAACAAGCGAATTCTTTGAAACGATAACCAACCACATAAAGCTTATGGTATGATAGAAAGTTGGGTAACAGAAAATAAAATGCGTGCATCGCGTGTTGTAGGAACTCCGGTGCAGACTAAAAATTCACACAAGCACGGTAAAACTGTCTGGGATTTTCGGCAGCTTACATCCCACTAGCCACGCAGGATTTTTAGGAGCACATGCTAAACACTGATACATCTAATTGATTTGCTTTGATAAATTGCAACATGACACTCTGCGTATTCTCTTTAGTGGGGCTAGGGTCTAAAAGTTCACGGCTACACAATGATCGAGCGCCTTCTCAGTATGGGCTTACATAAACATCAACAGTAGCTAATTGCAGGCTACAGACTGAATAAATAATTGATTTTAGTTTTTATTAGTATCAGTTGCTATAAGCTGATCTACAGTGCCGTATTTAAACTCTACTCGGTGCTGACGTTCACCATCCATGCTATGGAAGAAGCTTTACCCGAAAAACCTTTCAAATAAATTATCATTGAACATCGAAATACTTTAGTGTTAAACTCACGCCAAAGAAGTTTTCACAGTTTGAGGAACTGTATCTGCGGTAAAGTTCATGTTTGACCAAAGTGCACGCGAACGATGGAAAAGCATAAATCGGTACCACATTCTGAGTTCTGTTTATTCTGTTTAGTCTAGTTTCTTAGGACTCTGAGTAATCCGGAACTTCCATTTGATAGTGTCCTGAGCACTATTAATGTGAAACTGCTTACATCTTGATAAAAAATCAGTACCGGTGTATCGGCCCCGTCACATTTAGTCACATAGCTAGTGTATGTGGGTTGTGTAGGCGATCTACAATTTAGTACCGTTTCAACTTGGTTCTGGTTTCCGATAGAGTGGTGGCAGATGCCGTGACGAGCTCATTGTGATAAGCAAGATATAAATTTTACAATATCAATTATCTGGAGGTCATCGAGGAATATTTCTATCGACTAACACGAGCCATCAATCGTTTAAGGCGGACGAAAGTAATTAAAATAAAGTTCAAAAATGTTGTTTCATCTTAGGCCAAGAACTCGATCAGCTGTTAAAGATTGGTGACCATGATGCCATTCCTATTCTGATCGATTTAATTTAGGTAAACATCTGTCTACCTTTTTATCTCTGCTAATTAGCCACACGGGAACTAAAATTAAAGGCAAGCTTTTCACAAGTCCCTTATTCTGGACTGGTATTGGTTTCCCCGTTGGCCAATCAGATGTTCAGCGATGATATCACCTTCCGAAGCCATGATGCATGTGTTCGAAAATGCACCTACATGTGATGATCCTAATTTGCTCAACGGATACCAAATCGAATCACAGCAAGCTGAAGCAGTCACAAGTCACGATGTGTTGCCACCGACAGTGGAGTGTGAAGCTCATGGAGATGGTTTCAACAAAGCTCCGCTGTGGAAACAGTTGGACGCGGAGATTTTTCCTCTATCTGATTACGGAATGATAATATTAAACTGCGTATAATCCAAAACATTTACTGGAAGTTCATTCATTATTCAGTGAAACCTCCATGAATTTCACATGAATATGAATGAATATAAAGCAATGGTTGTACTTTCTTTGATCACAAGGCCAGTAGTGCGAAAAAAAATGAGTACAGCCAAGGAAAGTCGGATTTCGCAAACTTGTTTGTGAGAAAAAAAATGCTAATACCGCAAAATAAATAATGCAGTCAATCAGAAAAGTGCTTGTGAAAATTAGACGATAGTAAAGTTAATTACCGGATTTGACTGATATTTATTTTAGATTAATGGATCTCGGCTCCACACTAACTTTAAACGAAGTCTGCATAAGTGAAATGGGTAGCATGCTTGAATTCATTAATAGGTGATCAAGTAGATTTTATGGTGGGTAATGAGCCTGTGGAAATCAAATGATTTAGAAAAGGATTACCTTGCTCAACGAACGCTACGCAGAACATCAAGCCTCTAACTATGGTTGCATAAACGAACTTC
>CANUEZ040000101.1:4810000-4812500 GCA_948099385.1 Fasciola hepatica
CATCATCAGCTTCAAGATCTTCATCATCATAATATCGTCAGCATTATCGTGTTCATCATCATCATCAAAATCATCAGCATCATCCTCATCATCATCAGCATCATCATGATAAATTACATCATCATCATGATCATCATAATCATCATGAGCACCATCATCAACATCATCATCAAGTTCATCATCATCATCATCAACAAATTCATCCGCATGATCATCATCATATTCGTTATCATCATCAACATCATCATCAGCATAATAATCATCATCATCTTCTTCATCATCAATATCATCAAAATTATCATCATCAATAGCAAAATGATCTTCCACATCATCATCAACATCATCATCATATAAAACAACATCATCATGATCATGATCATGATCATGATCATCATCATCATCATCATCATCATCATCATCACCATTATCATCATCAAAATCATCGTCATCATCAGCATCAAGTTCTTCATCATCATAATATCGTCAGCATTATCGTGTTCATCATCATCATCAAAATCATCATCATCATCCTCATCATCATGAGCATCATCATCGTAAAAAACATCATCATCATGATCATCATAATCATCATCAGCACCATCATAATCATCATCATCATCATCATCATCATCATCATCATCATCAACAACAACATCATCATCATGATCATCATCATAATCGTTATCATCATCATTAACATGATCAGCATAATCATCATCATCATAATCTTCATCATCAATATCATCAAAACAATCATCGTCAATATCAAAATGATCATCCTCATCATCATCAGAATCATCTTCATATAAAACATCATCATCATCATCATCATCGTCATCATCATCATCATGATCTTCATCATCATCATCATCATCAGCATCATCATAATTGAAATCATCAACATCATCATCCACATCAGCATCATCATCATCATCATCAACATCATAATCATCATCATCATCATCATCGTCATCATCATCACCATCATCATCAACAGCATTTTCATCATCATCATCATCATCATCATCATCATCATCATCATCATCATCATCATCATCATCAGCATCATCATAATTGAAAACATCATCATCATCATCATCATCATCATCATCAATATCATCATCATCATCACAAAAATCATCATCATCATCATCGTCATCATCATCAACACCATCATCAACAGCATCTTCATCATCATCATCATCATCAACATCATCATCATCAACATCATCATCATCATCATCATCATCATCATCATCGTCATCATCATAATCATCATCATCATCATCAACATCATCAACATCATCATCATCATCAACATCATCTTCATCTTCATCATCATCATCATCATCATCATCACCATTATCATCATCATCAAATTCATCATCATCATCAGCATCAAGATCTTCATCATCATAATATCGTCAGCATTATCGTGTTCATCACCATCATCCTCATCATCATCAGCATCATCATCATAAAATACATCATCATCATGTTCATCATAATCATCATGAGCACCATCATCATCATCATCATCAAGATTATCATCATCATCATCATCAACAGATTCATCCGCGTGATCATCATCATATTCGTTATCATCATCAAAATCATCATCAGCAGAATAATCATCATCATCATCTTCATCATCAATATCATCAAAATTATCATCATCAATAGCAAAATGATCTTCCTCATCATCATCAACATCATCATCATATAAAACAACATCATCATGATCATGATCATGATCATGATCATGATCATCATCATCATCATCATCATCATCATCACCATTATCATCATTATCAAAATCATCATCATCATCAGCATAAAGTTCTTCATCATTCTAATATCGTCAGCATTAACATGTTCATCATCATCATCAAAATCATCATCATCATCCTCATCATCTTGAGCATCATCATCATAAAATACATCATCATCATGATCATCATAATCATCATCAGCACCATCATCATCATCATCATCATCATCATCATCATCATCAACAACAACAACATCATCATCATGATCATCATCATAATCGTTATCATCATCATTAACATGATCAGCATAATCATCATCATCATAATCTTCATCATCATCATCATCATCATCATCATCAGCATCATCATAATTGAAATCAACAACATCATCATCATCATCATCAATATCATCATCATCATCATCATCAACGTCATCATCATTATCATCATCGTCATCATCATCATCATCGTCATCATTATCATCATCATCATCTTCAACATCATCACCATTATCATCATCATCAAAATCATCATCATCATCAGCATCAAGATCTTCATCAACATAATATCGTCAGCATTATCGTGTTCATCATCATCAACAAAATCATCATCATCATCCTCATCATCATGAGCATCATCATCATAAATAACATCATCATCCTGATCATCATAATCATCATCAGCACCATCATCATCATCATCGTCATCATCATCATCAACAACATCAT